>ML213722.1:0-29998 GCA_004379715.1 Crucibulum laeve
AAGTACATTAATCTTGTTTAAACCTTATTAATAGGCTCTTGCTCCATACAGACATCAGAAAGAAAAAAATCAAATTGATCATATGTAAATACAGCTTGTAACTACAAGCTGAACAAGTAATAAATAACATAACAATTTACCTTGGGCATCGGCAACTGCTCAGGCTAAAGGCAGAGGTGAGAGTGGCATGGCTGTGCTCACATTGAAGATTGCATTGAATGGGGGAAGGGGGTACTACACTCACATTGATGGAGGTGGTGGGGTTGGAAGATCCCATGCTCATGAGGAGGGGCACACAGTGCATGAGGTCTGTAAAACATAAATTAGTCATGAATTAGTATTACTCACATGATCTTTTGGTGCAGTGTGGGGGACGAGAGGAGAGGAGTGATGAGTGCTAGTGAATGCTGAAAAACACCTATCGATGTGCTGTCCGGCAAGTCCCATAGAGCATATCATATGATAATCCATAAAAGGCGAATTTTGAGATACCGATATGGCAGTGCATGCCGCTGACGTACAATTTTCGGTCACTTTTGATGGCGACAGATGGCTCTAGTACTCACTCCGGACCGGTAACTATCTTCGGCGTTGCAAAATGGTGTGCATACAACTTTGCACACCATTTTGCAACACCAAAAATAGTCGCTGGTCTGGAGTGAGTAAAGCTCCTTAAAAGAACGATTCTTATTACATAAGACTCGTAATTTACAGAGCCTCTACTCCTCCTCTGCCACCATTACGATGCAAGCCTTTGGTGATGTAGCCCTCCACAGGATGAGAACCAGTACAAAGGGCTACACAACCGCTCGAAAAAAGGTCCTCAATGCCACAGGCTACTATTCCTGGGCTCCATCAGACACTCAGTTGAAAGAAATCGCTGAATTGACATACAGCCAGTGCGGCTCCGTATATCTGTATCAACTCATGTTGGTGTGCTCATTTATCCTTTATTTAATTCCAGGGACTTTAATGTAGTCATGGAAACACTGCGGATAGGATTAATAAATTTGGGCTTCAACTGTGGGCAGATATCCAAGGTGCGTCCATTACTCAACATTCTCCAACAATGTATCTGACTCACATCACTTTCATCACAGTGCCTAACAGTTCTTAATTACTGCCTGAAAGAAGGTTCAGAAAACGTTGCCATCTACTTCCACAACAATATCAATGCTATCAAAGACCTGAGGGAATTCCGATACATCGACAAAGGCGGTAAAGATCAGGGCGCCGATGTAAGGCAGAAGGCCATTGACATCCATAATCTTTTGCAGTACGAACCTCTTTTCTGTGCGGCGCAGAACCATGCTACCCGTGGTAGCGATAGCGAGGACGTCGACTCTTACACCGTTTCGGAAGTTTTCATAAACGGGTCCATTTCATCCAATGTCGTTTGGAATTCGGAAAGATCTACAAATTCGTTGAATTTGGTGCAAGTAAAGCCTCTGAATACTACTTCTTCCTTTGCGAATAAACCAGAAGAAGCAGGCATTCCCAAGAGTAGTATTGACGAGATAAAGATCCTAGAACACTCGAGTGAAAGTGAATTCGAATTTTGGCTTCTGCGCTCCCTAGAGTCTGTCTTTCGTCGAGATACTGGGTTCAAGATTGGGAGCGAGGCGCAGGATCCTGACCATCGCTTGTCTATGCTTTCGATGTTGTGCAGGTTGCTTGTCTATACCGTCCTAGGAGATAACGCAAGAAATCGAAAACTGCTAGCATACCGAGGCCAAGATGCTCAAAAAGCACTGAATTTAATGCAGATGGTAGGTATACTTTTGGATGACATTACAGGTTGTGGCTTGGCACTCATATTCTGTTGCTTGCAAGCTCCTAGATCATTCGCCTTTAGAAGTAAAGACCAGGCACGCTTTCATAATTGCTCTGCACAAACTCTCTCAGAAGTCTAGACTCTACCCCCAGTTCTTTACTCTCAGAAATGTTACTCGAGAAGAGAATGCAGTTATAGTTGGCCGTCACAGCGAAATATTCAAAGGGACATTTCGTGGACAAGTAATATGCCTCAAAGTAGTGGAATTAGATCAAAAGCTATATGTTGAAAGTCGTTTGAAGGTCATATTTGTGTTTCAATAGCATTTGGTGCACAAACTGACAGCCGCCCTTTAAATAGGCATATCTTGAAGAAGCAATTCTTTGGGGATATCTATGGCATCCCAATTTATTACCATTTTATGGGATGTATCGTCTTGGTGACAGTAGCGGACAGAGATGTCTAGTATCTCCTTGGATGAACAATGGCAATATCATAGAGTATTTGGCTCATAACCCTGATGTGTCTCGGCTTTTACTGGTCAGTGAAGTTGTTGTTCAACAATAATGTAATATTTACGACCTTATCACAGGCTCGTGATACAGTTGCAGGTATATTATATCTGCACGAGAATGATATTGTTCATGGAGACCTAAAAGGCGTGAGCCAAGTTTAAATATGTCACCACATACATCCACTAAATCTCAATGATGTAGACGAATATACTTGTTACCTCGTCAGGCAGAGCTTGCCTTGAAAAGGTTGGTTTATCCACAGTTGCTGATGCATATAATTTGATATTGACACCATTACAGGGGATGGTAAACATAGATGGGGATGTGCGATGGAAGGCTCCAGAACTCATGCTCTCTCATTTTTTAAATTTGAAATCGACCAAAGCCAGTGACATATATGCATTTGCTTCTGTATGTTATGAGGTACGTATGCACAATAACACCATTACTTATTAGCATTTACATGTTTTTTTATGATTCACAGATATTCACTGGGATGGTCCCCTTCTACAAAGTTGCTCGCGATAATGCTGTTACGTCTCATGTCATGAGCGGAGAGCGACCTCGTCTTCCAGAAATTACTTTGCGTGTGAAGAATGGATTGACAGACAATATTTGGGTACTAATGCAGGACTGCTGGGAAACAGATCCTGTGCACCGTCCTACTATCCAAACTATCTCTAGGAGGTTAAGTACGGATGGTATTATGTTAGATGACAGAAGCGTTGATGAAGAAGAGGCCCTTGCTTCAACCGAGTTTAGGAAAGCCATGCATAGTACTGCAGACCACTTTCCCTATGAGGATCTCCGAGATATTTCTACATGGCTTCCTGACTTATAAAAAATCCAGAGAGTTTAACAGCAAATGAAACATTCGGTGCTGGTTAGCTACGATTACTTTTTCGTCTTGAAAGAAAATTACGACTTAATTCAGATTTTACGTACGAAATTATGCCCAAGTTTCATGTTTCAGATTCTTAGAGCGAGAGGTGCATGCACCATAGTGTAATAAACTCCAGTTAGCTGGTAAAACCAGGTCATGCCATGGTATTAGTCAAGCTAACTGTGACGCGAGTGAGAGGTTAGTCACAGTCGCGGCGCACGGTAGAGGAAAGAAGGCTGAAGCTCAAAGGGAACTCTTAAGACTGAAAGACTGGTGTAAAGTGCAATCCAATCGTAAGAGATTCCGAGGACTCTTAGAGGAACACGAGGCCCCTGATATACCATAGCTATCTGAAACAAGATTGGGAATCTAGGTGCTGGGAATACTGTATCTGAGTGTGGACCTATAGGTAAGATAAGTTGATAAGATAACGACGTATGTACTTGTTGTATCTCGTGATCCTGATGGTGTTACCACACAAGGACAAATAAAAGGCGGGCATGGGAGAATAGGAAGGGAGTCTGTACGTCGTTATGCCCACTTGTTTTCTTCGACAGCCCCTCAAGACGTCCACACACTTCGTCGTAGTCATGGTTTTCTGGAAAGGATGAGTGTCGCGCCAGTACGGTTCTGGACGTCGCCTTGCATGTAGGCCTCCCTCCCTGCTCCAGCAGAATGTCGGCCAACTACAACGACTGTCCGTCATGAATGGCGCTGTCCCTAGCACTACACTCAGATTGGCTTTTGGCCTTTATGCCCAATCTGCCTTGTGAAACCTCCAATATTAACTAAAAGAGCAAAAATGGGTTTGTGTGTCTGCTTGTGGGTGTCACTTCATTCTTACCTTACGCTTCTCCTACCACTTTCTTCCCTTCTCCCCTCTGCTTCCATTCCCGTTTCTTCTTCTCTTCTTCCCCATCTTTCACCTCATTCCTTCACTTCACACTTCAACCTTCCCTCCGTTCATTTGCTAAACCTCAGCCACAGAACGACTACTTCAATAATATTCTCAACGCCGAGCACCAGGTCCTCGTCCGCCCCTCTTCCAAGGTTGTCGTCAAGTTCTTGAGCATGGCGCAGCGTTATGGTGAGTCGTTGTTTCTGTCCTGCGCTTCCTTCCCTCTTCCTTTTACTCCTTCCTTTCCTATATTCGCTTTCTTTATGTCTTTTGCGTTGTCCCTTCGCGCTCCCGGAGTGATAACTACGGCCACCGTCCTCTACGCCTCCACACGGTGTTCGTTTTAACACTCCAGAAAACTAAGTTTCACGATGGTCGCGGATACCAAACAGCGCGCCCCGTCTCCTCGTGAGACCACATGATGGGTCTGCCTTCACAGATTCGGCTACAGTTAATTTCTTTTATCTTCTTTCTCTTCTTTCTCTTCTCCCTCCTCTACCTCTTATCCTTCTTTCAACAAAACCCCATGCTCATGCTCCACGCTTCTCAAGCTACATCGGCAAATTCGAGATCATCGAAGACCACCGCTCCGGCAAGATCGTCACCTAGCTCAGCTGGCATCTCAACAAGACTGGCGTCATCTCTCCCCGGCTCAACGTCCAGCATAACCAGATTGAGAGTTGGGTCAATTTGCTCCTTCCTGCTAGAGGGTTCGGGATTATCATTTTGGCGAGTATACGATCCTTCTGTTTGCATTTCTGTCACCTTGCATTTTGTACATGGGCGCGCACATCGCTTATGCCGTTTGGGTCGGTACCATGCACAACCGTCGCTTTAGTACGTGAATGCTCGTCCGCAGGGTCTATGGTGCTTTAGCGCTGGAACCCCCCCTCTCTCTGGCCCTCTACTCGTTCTGCTGGTCAAAACATTTGCTAACACCCACCACTTACAGACCACCTCCTCCAGCATGCTCGACTATGAAGAAGCCCGCCACAAGAACGTTGGTGGAAAGCTCCTCGGGTATGATACTAGACGCTCGCGTTTTGTGGTGGTAGACACTAGCGTCTTCGTCGGTGGGTTGATCGATGGGTGTAATTTCTACTGGATGTAGACTATCCAGGTACACTTCATGCTCTAACGACGGCAAGGCATGTAAAGCGTAAAATGACATACTGGCTTGTTATTTCGCTGGTTTCGATCTGTATGGCGTTTGAGCCTGTGAGCCAGTTATACGTGGCAAGTGAGTTGGGCTTGTCGGAGAGGATACCAACCATCCGGAGGCAGTTAGAACCCTGCTCACTCGAGTTAACAAGAGCCCTTGCTCTGTGGTGGCATTATAATTGGGTAAATTCTCGGCAAAGGTAGATAGTGGTGGCGTACCCGAAGATGAACGCATCAACAGTCTCGTCCATTGTGCTGCACATCTCCAAGGACATTGACTCGAAGGTCTTACAGAACTCGAATCGACATGGACCCATTTACGAACACTGTCGAAATGGCGCCCGAGTCTACTTCCTTGCCACTACCACCACTGGTGACGTGATCTCCTAGCGAGACGCGTACATGACGCACCTCATGGAGAAGAGACTAGTCATGCGGAAGATTGTTAATGGCTCCTTGGCCTTCTGCCGCACATTACGCCCTGGTCTTTACTGTCGTCACCGATATATTGGAATGCCTTTAATTTCATAGGAGTGGACAGGCAACTTGCGGAATGGAAGGGGCATGGTGTTTTGGTAAACTAATCCCGAAGTCATACTTCACTCAACAAGGTGAAGGGCGGAATGATAACAAGGTAGCGAAGAGCTAACAATGCGCTATATATGTATTCGTCGTTCGGTGCTTCAAGTCTTTCGTAACCGTGAGGCTTGCTTCCCACTCAAGATGGACTCCACCATCCCCACATCGCTCAATACTCCCCTACTTGACCGCGACTCGCCACCCATTCTGTCGTTCACTTCCAAATTACCGCTCAAAGAGCATCCATGCAAAGATACCATAGTCTCAAACGTGCAGCACTACTTTGCTCACGCTTGGCCATGGAATGGCGACGGAGAATACGACAACTTCATTGGGCAAGATCTGGAGTTATGGACTGTAATGACACTGCCAGAGGCATTGGACGATCGGATCGAGGCCGCTGCAATGGTGACAAACCTGCTGTTCCTGGTCGACGATCTGCTTGATGTTTGGCATGATGATCAGGTTCGGGCGGTTCATTAGATCTTTTTAGTGCATGTTTTAATAAATTCCTAGCGGAAAAGGTTCTTTAATAGATTCAGAGGATTGATATTTGGATCTATTCAACCAGATCAAAATAATCTCCTCGAAACAGTGGTCGCAGATATATACTCTCACATCAGGCTGAGCGATCAAGATGATCCACTTCAGCTTGGTCAGAAGTTCTGTGAGGAGAGTTATCGAGTTCTCATAGCTTCCATAAACCAAGAGGAACGGGACTCGACTATGCAACAAAATAACCTCCAAACGTATTTGGATTATAGGTATAAAGATGCGGGAGTGTGGTGCGAATTCTCTCCCACAAGATATAAATATTTGCGAACTGAAAATCATCTTCTCAGGTGGGGATACGGCCTCATACAGTGGACTTGTAACATTGCGCTTCCAGAGCATATAGTGGCCAATCCTATGTTACACTCGCTGAAGAGAGCCGCTGGTACACATGGCGTGCTCATCAACGATATATTTTCATACAGACGCGAGACTATGATTGCCAAAAATCGATCAGCAAGCGGTATGGTACCAGATATAGTAAATGCGATACCTTTTATTATAAAGACCATGAATGTGGATGAAAGGACGGCTATTGCATACCTGGAGGACCGTATTGTGGAAGCGGAAGCTATGATGATAGAGACAGCGGAGAGACTAACTGAGTCTTATAGTGGAGAGGATCGAAGCATATGCGAGCGCTATACGACAGCAGTTAAATACGTGTATTCAGGAAATGCTGAGTGGTCAAAGTGTTGTGGGAGATATAACAGATTTAAATCTGTATAGTACTAGGTTGGATTTCGTCGATCACAAGATTTAGCTGTGGCCAAAAAACATCGGTTTTCCTCTGATAGACGAATTCATACCTATTTAATAAAAAATATAGATATCTGCTGGTTCACACTTCGCCTGCTGTCGGCCGACGTTTTAAGGAATCTGAATCGGGAAGCTATTGCTATATTTTTCCTTGAAATTTTGATGCTAGGAACAAATACTTATTTCGCCAACTCAGATGGGCATTTAATTACTCGTATAAGCATAAGTTCGTTCTAGTAGTAACTAAAATACTACTTTAATGGGGTACGAACATCTGCAAGCTTACGTCCTGAAGGCAGCTACTCTTATCATAATTTGAATGGTTGTCAACCGGGCGGTAAACAATGTCGAAGCGGTTATTGGCGGATGAGTTGTGACACAAGGCCCATCCTGCTGGACTACCGTCAAGAGCGAGTGCAGGGAAGCCGTACCAGATTAGATTATCTGTGTCCAAAGGCTATTCCACAAAATCAAATCACTCAACATGTAAGAAAGGACAAAGCAAAATACGTACAGCTGCGCAATATCCAGCAGAAGGAGCTTCATTTGTATTGTTGACAAAGAATAGTGACTCTCCAGTAACCGGGGTTAGAGTTACAGGGTTACCCGAAATTACATTGGATATCAGTGTATTATGATCAAGCGTAAAACCGGAGAAGCTGGCTGTGCCCGGGAAGCCTTGAGTTGTAGGGTCCTAAATTATTACATTCTAATCTCCATTCTCAATAATAAAGAGATAGAAACATACCGTTAGAATAAAAGTAGTTTGTCCAGAGCTATCAGTACTGATAGGGAGTGCGGCGAGATTAATCTGGTCCTGTTGCCGGGTAATAGCGCGAAGTATGAAAGGACGATATTTCGAAGAATCTCTACCGCCAGACATGCATGTACTACGATCTGGAACATCGCTCCGAGGACCACCGTATAGTTGTATACGATTAGCTGCTCCGCATGCTTGAGTTGGATCACCTGCACATGGCATATTGCAATCGGAGTTGATGATGTTCGGCGTGAGGAAGTCGAAGGGCATGTAGTTATCGCACCCTTCAAGCACATGTACATTCAATCACTGATAGTGAAATGGAAAATGGACAGCCGACTTACAACATTCAGTACCAAATTCTACTCCAGCTACATTGAATCCAGCCGCTTGACAAGCGTTAGCACACCGCAGAGCAGTTACGCCTCCTGGAACGCCGACTTGATGCAAAAGCGCTCGGTCGGGGTTGACAGGGTCCCTGAGAAATACATTTTAGTACTGATCCATAGATACAGAACTAGAAGTACTTACACGAAGCATCCTTGATAAGAGTAGCCACCTCCCGTTCCAATAGTTGGTCTTGGAGTAGGACTTTGGGTAGTTGTAGCCGTAGTGGAAGTCGATGTGGCGGATGAGGCATATACGCTCAGTCTATCAGCGGCACCGCACACGGACGAAGCATCACCCGTGCATGGCATGTTGCAGTCATTCGCGCTGGCGATAGCTCCAGGGCTCCGAATACTATTATCGCAATCTATTACCAGGAACGATCAGCTAAAGAGTTTGATATTAGTCGATCAGACATACAGCATTCCTAGAGAACAATTAATACCGCACTAAGGATATGTGTACATGCAACTTACGCGACCGAATTCCATTCCTGCGAAGCGATAACCTCCAGAATTACAGAAATTGACACAGGAAGTGATAGTCATGCCGTCTACGCTTGTGAATGAAGCTGTCGCAAGAGTTCTCGACGAGGTAGAATCGCTGAAGTCCAAAGGTTTTTCATTTCCTACAAGAGAGGAAAGGACGTCTACGTACGTGTAACATCCGAGAGAGCTCCATCCCGCCGGAAGAGATAGCTGTCGTGTCTCCAATCCACTCGGTATAGCACGCGCCATAATCTGTACAACAATAGTTAACCGTTCGGAAGTATATCAATTTACAATGATCTCATACGTACAGCGATAGAAAGAAAAAAACTTAAGATAGCATGAGGTCCCATCCTGAGAGCCACTCTCTGCGGAAGGGGCACTTAATGAAGAATATTCCTTGTTGAAACTTCTGGTTTAAATCTACAAAACTCAAAGGAACCGTCAGCGTTATAAATAAAAATGATGCCAAGAGATGTCAAATCCATGCAGTTTAAATATCAAGAAGGAGTTATAAAACCTTCCAGAGCGTATTTATTAATCATCCAAGGTTGATAAGTCGGTCGAACTGTTGACATTGTCAACTTCAGTGAGCGGTATTGATTGTCAGCTGCTAGAATAATGCCGAACAATGTACCTGAGTAACGAATTTACCTTACTACCATTTGGACTCTCCGGAAGTTAGTGGTTCCACCTGGAAATTTGTCAATGTCGCTGGGTGTTGCGCAGCAGCGCGAGCGGCAAGAACGGCAAGTACCTGATTAAATAACGGTTGCTTGTGTGAAGGGATCACTAGTGCCGAAGTATGATCTGCGGCCGTATAGCAGGAAAGAACCCTTATTCGAAATGGAGTTGATTATTTTCGCATCAAGCCTTCATACATGGTACATACATACCCGCAACTGCCCTAAGTTATGACTATATGCACAATCCCTGAACTGCGTCGGTAATTCTCTGAGTTCTAAGCCAAATATCTCATTTGAGGTCTGCTGATGAAAAACGTTATGCCTTCCTAGAAGTATTACCGGCCATGAAGCTTTACCACAACTGTCCGAGTCGAACATCTCGTCAGAAAACAGCAGACTCAGAGTCCGGGAGGTCTCAGGTGTGGTAACTGCGGTTGAAAATAGATTTCCCACGAGTGCCATTCCCGGCCCGAACCAAATTCAATCTTCGCGTCAACTATGTACTCTTGACTCATCGGCGCTAAATGGGCTAGTAATCGGCATCTGCATCGTGGGCAGGGCCAATATCTACTGAACGTCGTTCCAACCATTCGACCCACAGGAACAACGAACCCCCGCTTTCTAGCCTTAACCTCACGCATCCCCATGTACTCAACATGAGCTCAAACCAATTCTCACCCTATGAGGGTGTTATGAGCCCAGACGTAGCGCAAGCGCTCCATGTGCGGGAATGGTCAACATGTAAGCGCCATAATATACCTCCTTACACGAAACTACGGATAACTCACTGATATCAAATAACGTTATACGGTAGTGGGCACAGTGGTGGTTATAATTTGGGATATGTTTCTCCTCTTCAATGACGAGTATACTTATATTTGGAGGTGTGTTTCGGAACCTTGTCATTTTTTGCTCCTCCATGCTTACTCGTTTTAATTTCGCAACGGCAGCACTCCTTCATTCGCCTTAAAATGGATATACTTATTCGCTCGTTACTTCGTCATTCTGTTCCAATCGTGAGCATATTGTTTTTCCTGGCCCATTAGCTTATTATTCAGATGGCTTTTCACAGTACATGCTACTACTTCCTCACTCATACACTCTCTCGACCTCCAGTATTGGAGTCTATATGTTTTACCTGGACGCTTGTGCACATTATAGTTACCCAGATTATGACAGCCGTTATAGAAGGAGTCCTGATGCTTCGAGGTTTGTTTTATTTACTTATTTACAAAGCTCAGTAACCTTCAAGTTCTGATATTTCTCTAGTATATGCTCTGTACCGTCAAGATATCGCAGTTGGATGGTTACTCTTTACTGTCTTTCTTATTCAACGAGTCATAGCTGTCGGAGTGGATGTTCGTGTAGGAGAATATGTGCGATATGATGAGATATGTAGAGCAAAGCAGGAGACTGTTGATGTGCTCGTCCTCGGGTGCGTTATGTATTGTTTGATTTCACCAAAACCTACTTAGCCATAATGCCACGACAGTGCAGGAGTTCTTTTTACACAAGCCGTCATTTGGACCCTGACTTTTTCTAAGCGAAAAGTCAGAAAGGAAAGTACATCTAACGCTCGTTTTATGGGTCTCCTTCTCCGGGATGGGGCCTGGGCATTTGCAGGTATCGTTGGTAAGTGTTCTCCAAGCAATCCAGTGTTTCAAATGGCCGAGAAGACCTTGAACAGCGCTGTTTTCTGTGATCGTTCCCTATGCCTTTCTAGTGGAGATATCATCCCACACTGCATTCTCGTGAGTAAGCGAAATGTTCAAATTCAAAACTGATGAAGTTTACTCTTTTGAACAGATGGCCTATTTCTCTGCTTTCAATCGCAGTACGTTCTTCCTTTTTAGTCACTTATCTCAGTGTTTAAAGAAATTAGACGTGCCGGATCATTCTCAATATGCAGGGACTAAAATCCAACGAGATTGTTCATCCAGGTGCTCTCAAAGACCCGGAGGACATCGAACTTCCCGAGTATCTTGGGAGTAGTCTTGAGTCTAAAGCTTTTTAAATGTATTCGAATGACAAGTGTTTTATCCAGATTGAGTGTGAAGAATGAAGTGCCCAAGTACATGTTTTGACGGATTTTACTGCTAACCTCAGTTCTAATGATTTTGGCCTATCGTTTCAATTGTCTGGTATGGCAAGGAACCCTGGCACAAAATCTTAGGTTGTTGAGTGCAGAATATGAGAGGGGTATCATGGAGCCAGGATGGTACCGTTATCACAATGTTATCTTCACATAGGTCAAATTTTTATCCAGCTTAAACATTCCTGCGTAAACGCATTTCAACATTATTAACATTTCAAGCTTTAGAATCATCGGTCCTCCATCGCAGTCCTCTGAGAAGTCCCAATGGCCTGGCTTACAAGATGCCGAAAAGGAGGACATCAAGAAAGGATAATGGTTTTGTTGACGCAGTAAAAATACAAATTCACGTGAGTGTCATTCCTGACATTGGAGTCTGTAAGATTGAATTAATTCGTCCTGAGGTCATCTCTGGACTCTGTGGCTCCTAAGTATTTGGTTTTTTACGTCTTTCGTTGGTTTGGTAATCGGTACCGAATGAGCTAGTATTCGCACCAGGAACAAGGCTAATCTCTAACCCCACGCCGCTCCAACCATTCGACATGGAAGAGGCCCGTTTTTCCGCCTTAAATTTACCCGCCTCATGACCTTGTCATGACTGCAAACCAAGCCTCAGCGTATGATAGTACTAAGAGTCCCAATGAAGAGATTCCTCAGGCGCTCTACGTACAGGAGATGTAAGTTTACTTCGTATTTCTTCTCACAAAGCCGCGGATGATTGATTAAATTACTTATGCGCTAGTGGATGCAGTAGTATATTCATATTTGGAGGTATGTTTATGATTGCGTTTCAGTGGTCTAGCATCACGATACGGACTTATTATATTTTCCCACTAGTAGAATTCCTTTATTCTCTGTAAAATGGATATATATATTTACGTGTTACTTTTTCAGCCGTGAGCGCTTCTGTCAATTTCAGTCTATTTGTGTCGCTCATACAACGCTTTAAACGATACAATTTATTATCCCCCCACTCATATGCCCTTCGGCCTTCAATACTGGAGCCCACATGTTTTGTCTGAACATTTCTGCTGGCTGCAAGTGCTCAGATCGTGACGGCGGCTATAGGAGTCTTGATGCTCGAGATTTATTATTTTTATTTGCAAGTTCCAATGCCTTACAAGTTCAATCAATTTCAATGGTATTTCTCAAGTGTATGCTTTGTACAGTCACATAATGCAGCAGGATGGTCATTTGTTGTTGTATTTCTTATACAGCGAGTCATAGCTGTTGTAGTGGTAGCTCGCACGGAAATATCTGCGATTTACCGAGATACGTAGAGCGAAGAACGCGACTGCTGAACCATTCATCTTTGGGAATTTCATCCGTTTCTTTTATAGAGTTGAGGTTCTTGTTACTAAAGTCGTTATATGGAGCGAGTCTGCTTCTCTACGATGGGGCTTAGGCGTTTGGAGGGATCACCAGTGAACTGTCTGCTTTTTACTCTACTGAAATAGATAATTTGACGATCTACTATTTATATAGCATTCCCACAGCCCAAGCACAGCTCCTCCGAAATTGAGGGCTGTCCCTCTCCTAAGATCATTTTTATGCGTTGCCTTCAACCATTAATTGCCTGTTCGTGCCGAGGTCTAGTAATTTTTTTTGGATGCAACACATGTTACAATGCATTGGCTGCGGCATGGATGTGAAGGCGATTATTGAGGCAAGATTTGATAGCCTTGCGAACTCATCGCGTCACAGCACATGACAAGCTTAGGGAGTGGATGAGCTGTACGATTTTGGCAACGACACGAGGTTAGTGTGCAGCCGTCATCTGCATAGGCGCGCGCTATTGCTTTTATATAAGGCTTCTACCAAACACTCACCAGTGGACTTTGCAAGTGGCTGCCGCTTGACACCTCCATGATATTCAAGGCCTTTCCCCACTCATTCGATAAATACTACAAAGATCTTGCTCAAAGTTTTTACCACAAAGAATAGGCTTTCAAGGCAGTTAAATTTGCATAAAAATCAGTAACAATGGCCTATACAATTCGAATAACCCAAGAATCGCACCAAAGTCTGGAAGGCCACAATGAATTTTGGGAAGAATAGCGAAGAACTACCGCATTCTTTCTTCATTACTCATATTCAACCCGTGAGTACTTGTATTTGAATGATTCTCCCCGCTCTCATCGGTGCTTAGCTCAGTGGCGGAAGCCACGCACTGAACATGAGGAAGGAAGGACAAGCCCAAGAGTCGAGAGTCGAAATACTACACGGTCCTGCTCCAGGAGAAGACATTTCTGGTTGCAAGTACAATCCGAAAAATCATCATATGAGAAGTCATTCGTCGCTGGGAGGAGAAGAGACATTTCATGAGTAGATGACCTTGGACGGTTTGGTCGCTGGAAACTGTTACCACGAAGCCATTCTCGGTGGGTGGCCGCGCCGACGAAGGAACGAAGGGGAACGGAACCATGAATATCATGCGTGTTATGTGGTTGATTTTCATTCAGTCTCGGACATGTTTACGGAGCGTATAGATGACGGTATACAGAAATCTTCGTCCCGTTCTTGTGCGCCTTGCATATGGAGTATAGGGTCAAGGGCATTCGTGCCACATCGTCATTGGTTGATATGCATGAGCCGGGACCTCTTGCGGTAGTGGGGTCCGTCAAATAACATCTTCTCCTCTAAGCATCCATACGCCCAGATTTGCAACGAGGGTCACGCATGTCTTCCGCCCCTGCTTGTACGACATAGTTCGTGCTCAAGAAGGCTCTCCTACCATCGCCGAAGATTGGGTTGTTTGCATTCCAGCATAGCATCAACTCGTCACCATTGGTCTCATTCATTTCACGGCCCAATCAATATGGACGAGGTCCCTGCTTCGCTTGAAACTATTTCTCCATCGATCGCAGCTACCACAATATATCGGCATTTTCTCCCTGCCGGCGCATTCTGCTACCCAGGCACCACACTCCGTTGTGTCAATGCGATTAGACATTCTTTCATTATCTCGAAGGATTTCAATGGATGAGCAGTTGGTTATTTCAAATTTGCCGTACGATTTGGAACATGAGTTGCGCTCATCAGTATTGTCCGGACTCTATTTGCCTCTTATCTGCGCACGTTCTCCACTGTCTCGTGTCGTGATTCGTGCCTAGATATCCCCTTTCACCTCGTTCGTTCTGTACGCAGTCGAAAAGGTCATAGACCTCTCGACTCCCGCCCATAACGTGCTGTGATCCACCATGTTTATTCCGGAGTCAACGATTCTTCTGACACATTTACTCCACTTCGAACTTGTGTACTCTCTTCCAAAACTCTCCTGTTACAACGAAAGTGTCCAGAGGTATGCATTACATGACCTGGAGCTCACATTCTTCGCAGAGTACCTACGTTTCTCGTTGACAAATCATTCCAATCGGTATCTTTCGTTTGCTGCGTGGCCAGTGGATCGATAGGTGGTTGTTGATGATCCTTAAAGTTAAATGAACACGCACTGATCCTCGAGGTTGTCCCGCCTGCTAACAGTGCCACGATGAAAACTACTATTTATGCCCGTCACACGACACCGCTGTCTTCCCCACAATTCGCTTCTTTTACATCGCTTATTTCGCGGCGTGTGTCCGGTCGCCCTCGACAGGCAAGATGTACGTTCTAGGGCACCGAATGCCCTCTTCATATACTAACCATTGTTTCCACTAGACCGGGTGTCGCGTACACCAAAACCGATTATTGATCTCTCCTTCCTACCATTTCGGCACTATGGCATAGTACGCGGCGGTCTGGAGGGGTTATAAACGTCGTCGATGAGGACGTTCTGCCCCGCCACATTTTCGCAGGAGAAGCCTCTCCTTTCCCTCAACCACATAAGGTCTCTCGGAATCCGTTTCACTCCCAGCCTACTTCCGTTGGGAATGGTGAAGCGCTTCCGTTAACCCATAATTCATCCCAAAATGTTCACTCAAACAACTGTTCGTCGAACAAAGTCGCTGACTCCCATAATCGGTCATCCACAGTGGACATGAGCACTAGTACGTGTTGTGTCATAATAGTCATACTATAATTCATCAATTTACTCTACACTTTCAGATATTCACTACCATTACGGGCCGGAGACGCATATAGACAGCCACACCTTTAGTCCAGCACCAAATGCGTCGCAGGATGAGGATGGGCAAGCAACACCAGCTCCGCGGCTGAATGCCTCCCAGACAGTTTCTGCTCTTAGTCCTACCAGAGAGCTGGCCACATATCAACCAAACTACTTTGTTGCCGAATCTCAATCGCCAGAGGTGCGACGGTCATCCCGTCTTCCCGCAGATTGTCCGTGCTCGCTTGCCCTGCTCATCGTCGCCTTCTCCATCCACCTGGTGATATTATTTGGACTCATGGCGTTTTGCATCGTGCATACCATTACATGTGTCACAATGCCATCAATTGAAGAAGCGGTGCGCTTTACTTGCTTTGGTAGATGATTACTCTATTTGCATTTTTCACCGCTTCTGCTGGATGCAGATTTGTCGCTCGAATCTTGTTCAAGATTCGCTATCTAAGCTGTCGGGTGTGAGCTGAGCTCTTCCTCGACCGTCACTTGGACCTACTTTCCTTAGCCGTCAGGCACGGGTTTCAGCGTGTTGCTTGTCGGAGTGTATTTATTCAAAGCCTGAATTCCAACCACCCGTGCATGCATAAGTCCTTCCGATCTTCAAGTATATGTTTTCAACTGGATAACATCGTCCTGGCTTAGCATACAACGGCATTGCACCTCCTTCGCTTCTTCAGCACATGCTATCAGGTCTTTGTTTGAGCACTGCGGGACAGTTTTGCTCGCTCTTACGCCGTGGGCTTTGATGAAGCAGCACGCGTAACGCTGGATGAACGTCATCGCAGCACGTTGGATCTGTGTTGGACGGTTAGTGGACGATGCACTGGGTATGGGTCTATTCGACGTCTCGCGTGGTGTAGCCTTGGCTAAACTGCAGTCTGCTGGTGGGACGGTAACATCCTTGTTGAACACATAACGTAATATGAACGCTATGTATTGTAAGTTTTGGTCTCTGAAATCTGAAACCTACGGGCTTTGATTAATTAATTGGTACGCAACCATGGCTGCGAGCAACAAATCAACGATCGAAACGCTAAAGGTCTATCACAATTGAAAATGAAAGGCGATCGTCATCATTATTAAACAGTAAACCATAATACGTGGGTAATCCTCTATGAATCAGTAACAATGCCAATATCGTAAATATGAATCGTGCGGGGAGAAGATGGATTCGAGAGGCGCAAGACTATCCTTGGATTATGAGGAGAGATAGCCTTCGACAACAATGAGAAAGGAGGACGAAAGAGGGATAAGTTAAGACGTCATCGCCATTGCTGGCGTCAGTGTAGAACGTAGCTAAGGTACGGTAGAGTGTAAGTGTGATCCATTGGATGAGATAAGAACGTAGTCAGGAATGACCAGGGTGATGAAAAATCAAGAGGAGGAAGTGGGTATTCTGTATGAAGCATGGGGTAACAACCGTCAAGGTAAGAATTTAGGGCAGAGAAAAAGTAGGCAGGGAGAGAAGACGAGGCCATCCATAAGAC
The DNA here is from genome assembly GCA_004379715.1 of Crucibulum laeve. NCBI lineage: Eukaryota > Fungi > Basidiomycota > Agaricomycetes > Agaricales > Nidulariaceae > Crucibulum > Crucibulum laeve. The sequence continues at coordinate 17,082 of ML213722.1, forward strand.
AGAGCGAGTAGCGAAAGTTCTACGATCTAAAGGCTGGCCTGAAGGACGAGGGCGCCGAAGACGTCCATGATGACAACCAGAAGCTACCATTGCCAGTAGTAGCCACAAGGACGTCTATAATAACCCGAACAAGGCCAAGAGCTTCATGGACCCCAATGTACACCCACCTGAGATGATAGGCAGCGTAAGGTTATCGTCGAGGTTTCCCAGATCTACGAAAATAACGAGGTGTAAGTTCTCATGCATATTTAACAAGAGAACGAACGGAAACATACCAAGGGCCTCAGCTACGCCAGTGAACAACCCAGCCACCACCCCAATCGCATCAAGACCCAACCACCCCGCGTCCTTTGTAGTAGCAGCAACGTCCCCAACACCCCTCAGCCCATCCAGCGTAACACCCCTCCCCCACACCCAGTTCGCGCTTTCATTGGGGCCCAATATCCTTAAGGGGGCAAGCCAGCCCCAGAAGCCCATGACAATGAAGTCTGCACGGGACTTGTATCGGAGGACGGGGGTGCGCGCAGGGAGGCATCGAAGTAGCGGCCAATGGTGGGTGCGGCTGTGTCCGCCCATCAGAGGCTAGATAGGTGTCGTCCATCAGCGACTTCTGGAAAGATGATGAAGATGAAAGGAGGGTAGGGGCGTACATGAGGATGGCCACGGTCGCTATGTCCTGTGGGTACGCTGTTAACGCGAAGTTGACGTCAAGGATGTACCAAAAGACGCCATTCACAGAGTTCTAGAGAAGAGATAGCATCGGAAGCTGATCGGCAGACGAGTAAGGAGGAAAAGGAAGGAAGAAAGAGGAGATGGAAAGAGTATGACACCAGGAAATAATAACGGAAGGAAGGAAGAACGATCAGAATGCGTAACGAAAAAATCAACAAAAATCCCCATGTGCACACAACAACTCCCCAACTATTCACAGCGGTGCGGTGATCTCCATTATACGCTGTTTTGGATTAATCCTGCTCGTGTGCTGCGCCGGCCACAACACAGGCAACGATTGCGAGTGAGACGCAAGAGGAACAAGATGGTACATATGTACTCTCGGTTCATCTCCGGATTACGTCATACTGTGACTATGATGCAAACCACTCGCTGGGTCAATAGTTTCGGGACGCCGGATGCGATAGCCGTAATACACAGCCAGTAATGCCGTAAATACGGTGCCTGTGTCCAGCCCTAGGCAGAGCTCATGTTACGCGTCAATACGTGTGCGGTCGTACTTCTACAGTAGCTGTCGCTTGACGCCGCTAAGTACAACATCCAATGCTCTTCCCCGCTCATTCGGTTAATTCTTCAAGACTCTCACTCAAAGGCTTGATTTCAAAAAATAAGCTTTCAAGACGCTTTCGTTTACGTATGAAGTAGTGTGAACCGCTACGATGACCTATACAACTTGAACAACCCAAAAGTAGCACCAGAAGTCTAGAATGATTTTCGGCAGAACAGCAAGGAACTACACCATTTTCCCCCTTCATCACTTATGTTCAAGTGAATACTTGGATTTCAGTGCTCTTCCTCGCTCTCGCCGGCGCTTAGCTCAGTGATGCGTGACACGCTCTGAACACGAGGAAAGACAGACGACCCGAGACTCGAAAGTCGAAACACTGCACGATCCTGCTCCAAGAGAAGGTACACTACCACGCTTGCAAGCAAAACTCAAGAATCATCAGATGAGAAGTCATTTATCGCTGGGAGGAGCTAGAGACTGTTGATGAATAGGGGATCTTGGATAGTTCGGTCGCAGGAAAATCGTTACCATCAGCTGGGACCAACTATTCCCGCTCAATGGCCGCGCCCACCAGTCTTTCGTTCGGTCTCTGACGTGTTTGTGGAGCATTTATTTAGATGGCGACAAGCAGAGTCTTCATTCCGTTGTCATACGCCGTGCATACAGTGTAGTGCTAAGGGCGTTCGTGCCTTATTTGCGTTGGCCGATATGCATGGGTTAGGGGCTCTTGCGGTGTTGGCATCCGTTGAACACCATTTCCTCAGAGCATCCATAGCCTGAATTCTCAATGAGAACCATGCGCATCTTTCTCTCTTGCTTGCACAACATGATTCGTGCCAAGATAGGCTCTCCACCATTGCCAAAATCGGTCCATTTACATTATAACATAGCACCGTGATCGCCATGGTGGTCTTGCTCCTTTTAGAGCAGAATCAATACAGATGAGGTCCTTGCTTCACCTTAAACCTATCTTTTCTTTGACTGCGGCCACCACGAGATATCCGGCATTTTCTCTTTACCATGCTTTCTGCTACTCACGCACCACATACTGTTGTCAATACGATTAGGCATTCTCCCAGTATCACAAGATTTCGACTAATGAACGGTCGTCTGTTTTCAATTTTGGCTTACGACCAGGAACAAAAGTTTCACTCATCAGCATTTTCCGAATCCGCTCTCCCGAGGATCTGCCGTACGTTCTCCCACACCCCGCTTTCTCACTTTGGTGATCGGCGTGCAGTCGGAAGGGTCATAGAGCTCACAATCCACGTGGCATGCTGCAATTCATTCCATTAGGCTATTCTGGAGCCGTAGCGATTCTTCTAACTCTATCATTCCACTTCGAACTTATTTTCTCTCCTCCAAAACTCTCCTGTTGTAATGGACGTGTCCGGAAGTATGCACTACACGTTTTACCTGAGAGCGGCACTGATGAATTGATACCACGATTATCGTTGTCAAATAACATCCTGATGTGGTGTATGAAGGTCTGCTTTTCACCCGGCTTCTCATTTGTCATTCGCTTTCTTGTTGGGTCATTCATACTGTGCCCTACTCGCTGTGCCATTCATGATGATCTCGAATTGCTATCAAGTGCCCCAGGTCCTCCGTTCGTGGGTTATCGTTGGTTATGCTAGTGCTAGGATTGGTGTTGGTGGTACTGATTTTGCCAGCGTCGTCAATATGCTTGTCTGTTCATGCGTTGCAGAGGACATCACAATACATCATCCTGTGGACTATGAAATAAGAACTCAGTCTCTCGGAGCTCACGTTCGTTTTCGTGGAGCACCTATCTTTCTCGTTGGTAAATTGTTCTGACCAATGTCTTTCATTTGCTTCGTGTCCCTGAAAGATCATTAAATAAAAGTCGACGACACCCGCGAGTGTGTCCCGGAATGAACGTGCACTATTCGTCAGGGTCATTGCCACGAGGAGGGACGAGAACCACCTATTTATGGCCACAACACCGCCCTTTCCTCGTCATCCACTTCTTCCACCTTGCTTATTCCGCGGCGTGTGCCCGGTTACCCTCTACAGGCTAGTCGTACGTTGTGGAGTTTGGAGTGCCTTCACATACTCACCGTTCTCCTTACTAGACTGGGTGTCGCGCAAACCAAAACCGATTGTTGAACTCCCTTTTATACCATTTCGGTATTATGGCCTAATGCGCGGCGATCTGGGGGGGCTGCGAGCTTCGTCAACTACGGCGTCCAGTCCCGCCACTTTTTCGCAGGAAAAGTTTCTTGTCTCCATCAACAACCTGAGGCCTCTTTGAATCCGTTTCGTGTCCAGCCTATTCCCGCTGGGACTGACACACCGTTTCCGTTAGAACAACATTCAACCCAAAATGTTCACTCTAACAATTATTCGTCGAACGAAGTCGCTCATTCATATAATCAGTCGTCCACAGTGAATGACAGGAGCAATCGTGAGTGTTGTGTCATGACACTCATACCGTACCTCATCAGTTTGCACTACACTGTCAGATGTTCACCACCATTACTGGCCAGGGACACATATCCTGCAAATCAGCGCCACTCTGGTGGCTATAATAGGTATCATAGCGTTTTCATCGTATGCTTTTACGCATGGCACAATGCCACCGATTGACGAGCGGTGCGCCATGATTGCTTCGGTTGATGAATACTCTATTTCGTTCCTCATCTCTTCTGCTGGATGCGGAATTGTCGCTCGTCATTCAAGGCTTACTATTTAAGTTATCAAGTGGGCGTTGAGCTCTTCTTCAGCTGCCAGGATGTTGATTATTGGAAGTATATTTATACAAAACCTGAAGTCTAACCGCCCATGCATGCGTAAGTCATCCTAGTCTTCAGCTGTATATTCCGGCTGAATAACAAGTCCTTGCGTAGTATACTGCGTTGTGTCATGCCCATCCCATCAACCTCCCTTCGCACAGTCCACAGGTCTTTGCTTGAGCACCGCGGGGCGGTTTTGCTCGCTCTGCTACCGTGGACATTGGTGTATATGCACCAACAGCCAAGCAACACGCCTAACGCTGGACGAACATCATCGTTGCGCGGTGTATTTGCGCTGCATTGTTGGCGGACGATTCTCTGGATGCTGGTCTATTCAGTCTCATCCGTGACAGAATCTTGGATAGAACTGCTGGTAATAGTGTAGTAGCTCACAATATTTGTTAAACGTAACACTGCATATATAACTATTTTTGGCAGTTGAATCTGCATGTATTAGTAACTATTTAATTTGTTTACAACCACGAGTTTGCACTGCAGCTTAGCGATCGAAAGGCTAAATGTCTCTTATATTTGTAGGCATTTGGATCTGGGGATATTAACTATTTGGTTTTAATTCATTTACAACCACGAGTTTGCACTGCAGCTCAGCAATCGAAAGGCTGAAGGTCTATCATAATTTTAGGCATTTTAATCTGCAGCTATTACAGCCACAAGTTTGCACTGCAGCCAGCAATCGAAAAAGTTAAAAGTTTAAGTATCACAAACGAGAATAAGAAGCAGTCATCATCATCATCATCGTCATCATTAAACAGTAAACCATAATACGTGCATATTCCTCTCTATAAATCAGTAACAATGCCAATATCGTAAATATGAATCGTGCGGGGAGAAGATGAACTCGAGAGGCGTAAGACTGCCCATGGATTATGGTGCAAGATAGCCTTCGACAAGAACGAGAAAGGAAGAACGGAAGGGGAGGGATAAGTTAAGATATCATCGTCGGCGTCGGTGTAGAGCGTAGCTAGGGTACGGTAGAGTGTAAGTGCGATCCATTGGATGTAGATAAGTACGTAGTGAGAAATGACAAGGGTGATGGAAGACGGAAGAGCAAAATGAAGAAGAGGAGGAAGTGGGTATTCCGTATTAGGCGTGGGGTAACAACCGTCAAGGTGAGAATGTAAGGAGGAGAGGGAGTGAAGAAGGAGAGAAGACGAGGCCATCCATGATACAGGGCGAGTAGCGAAAGTTCTAGGGTTCAAAGGCAGGCCTGAAGGACGAGGGCGCCGAACACGTCTACGATGATGATCCGAACAGGCTCAAGAGCTTCATGAACCCAAGTATACACCCACCCGAGATGATAGGCAGCGTCAGGTTATCGTCGAGGTTTCCCAAATCTACGAAAAACAAGATATAAGTGCTCATGAACATTTGACAGGCGAGCGAACATAAAAACATACCAAGCGCCTCAGCAACACCACTAACCAACCCAGCCACCACCCCAATCGCACCAAGACCCAACCATCCTGCCAACCACCCCGCGTCCTTCGTCGTAGCAGCAGCAACGTCCCCAACGCCCCTCAACCCATCCAGTGTAACACCCCTCCCCCACACCCAGCTCGCGCCTTCACCGGGGCCCCACACCCTCAAGGGGGCGAGCCAGCCCCAGAAGCCCACAGCGATGACGGCGCCCGTGATGGACGCGGCGATGAAGCCTGCGCGGGATTTGCGTGGGGACAGCGGGAGGCGCAGGACGGGGGTGCGCGCGGGGAGGCGCGGGGAGGCGGCACCGAAGTAGCGCCCGATGGTGGATGCGGCTGTGTCTGCCCATGAGAGGCTAGATTAGGCGTTTGTCCGTCAGTGACTTCTGGTAAGAGGAAGAGGGAGGAGGGGGAGGGGACGTACATGAGGATGGCCACGGTGGCTATGTCGTGTGGGTACGCTGTGAGCGCGAAGTTGACGCCGAGGATGTACCAGACGACGCCGTTAACGGAGTTCTAGAGGAGGGTAGTTAACATCGAATCCTGATGGCCAGACGAGCGAGGAGGAAGAGGAAGGAGGAAAAAGGAAAGAAGGAAGCGGGAAGAAATGTATGACACCAGGAAAGAATAATGGAAAGGAGGAGGGGCGATGAGAACGCGTGGCGGAAAATTAACGAAGATTGTCATGTCCACACGACAACTAGTGCTGCGATCTTCGTTATACACAGCTTAGGCTTACATCCCGCACGTGTGCTGCGCCGACCACAACACAAGTGACGATCAGGAACCAGGTCCAGCATGAAAACACCACCGCAACCACCACTCAGGACTAGCACCAGCGAGCCACGCCAGTTTGATTCGCGGGTTTAACATTATTCACGTCCGCATTAACAATGGCAGCGTCAGCACCACTGCACCTCGTGGACACCGACTGATCGTAGGGCATGGCGTTGCGAACTTGCCTGTTACATCTGCGCAAGTCGAAGACATCCAGCTCCAACGTGCATAACACGTGGAGCGTAGGACAGAGCCTGTCTGCGCATGTCGTATGGCCACCCCGTACCCGACAAGTGGGAAGGGTGCGGTCTGGCAGAGTTGACTTCTTGATAAGGTGGCATTCTACGAGACACCAAATGCCAGGCCTAACCCTCGACAAGGTCGATCCGCACGCCAGCCCCCGCCAGTGCACACGCGATCCACATCCGTCCGAATGCGGAACATAGCATAGCCAACTTCCGCCATTAGCGGTCACCAGTCCGCACTGACCAGCGAGTACACCAACTCCAACTCGCACCAGGCCAGACCACTTCAAGAAATACAGACATCAAGGCAACTCGCACCGCTCGGCGCCGAAAGAACCAATGCGGGGTGGAGGGCACGACAAAAAGAGAGGAAACGAAATGAACTGAAAACGCAAGCCAAAGATGCCTGAAGAAAGTGCAAAGCGCGAAAACCCGAACCAAAACACAAAAACACGAAACCGAAAACAAACTCACCCTCTCACTTTCCCTCATTAAAAAGCCCCAAAACCTTTCATACGTCTGCGCGAATCTCCTGGACCGGAAGCGGAGGATGTCGGCGGGGACGATGACGCATAGGGCAGACCAGAGTGTGGTGGTGATGCGCGGGACTGAGGAGGGCGTGAGGTAGAGGTAGAGGGTTATGAATCCTGTGGAAGGGGAAAAGGGTCAGCGAGATGGTCGATGGAGAATACAAATATGAGCGAAGAGGAAGGGAGAGAAGGAGAAATGAGGAAGAGTGAGGGAATGAATGAGAGGGCAGGCGTGCAGGCCGAGGCGTCCGAGGAGGGGGATATGGAGGCTCAAGAGAAGGGAAGAGGCAAGTAGACGAGCGCGCATGCAGAGGCGCCGGAAGGAAGGGGGTGCGGAGGAGGGCAGGCAATGTCGAAGATAACAAAACATATTGAAGAAACACAAACTCACCAATCGAAGAATGCAGCAACTTCCTCGGGATTTCCCAGTCCACTTTCTGTACATGCCCGGGCGATGTCTCCCTCTTGCTTAAGCTCTTCCCGTTGCCGTTCGTGTGTGCGTGTCCATTCAACCCATTAACTTTCCCATTCAGCCCTCGCACGGAGCCTTCATCAACAGTAGAGCCATCAACACTCTCCTCCTCATCACCCACCTCCAGCTCCTCCTCCACCTCGCCCATCTCCCGCTCTAAATGGCCACCCATTCCCTCAAGCCGACGAATCACCTTCCGCGTGATGTTCTGCACCTGCACCTGCGTGCCTTCTACTGCGAAGGAGATAATGGGCGACGGCGAGCGCTTCGAGCTGGTGCTCCTCGAGTGGGGTATCGTTGTCGGCGACTGGGGTTGGGCCGATGACGAGTGGGTGATAGATGGGATAGAAGACGAGCGGGACGAGTTGGAGGTAGACGAATGCGAGCGGGCACGAGTCGTACTCGGGCGCAAAGGGACGATGACGGAGTCGCGGGCTGTCATCCGTACAGTGCTGTAATCTTCCTTAGCAGCAAGCAGCAGCAGCAGCTATTCCGAGTACGTTCTTTTTGGGTTCGTGGGTGGGTTCGCTATCCTATGCCTATACGTTCGATACAGAATCCTATTCCAGTCGTCTCGGAGCGTAGAGTGTAGAAGAAAATAGGCAAGCGTAGCAACGAAAACGAACAGAAAAAAACTTCCGAGCAAGTGATCAACTTCGTTCCTCGCTAAGCTTACTCGGGATGAAAGCACATGCATTGCGTGCTGGCTTCGGCAGCTGTTATCGCCGCCACAGCCACTTGCTTGTGCATGCTTGGCTGCGGCCAACGGCTCAAAGTCGCTTCCAATTACCGGCACCCAACCGGCACCATTCTAAATAGAGAACTAAAAAGAAAAAAAAAATCAAAATACCATGAGGATACTCCCGTAAGCCTTGCCAATACTCGAGACAATACAATATAGTAAAGGCTTGTGTATCATAGGGTATTATAGTTCCAAATAAAGAAGAAAAAAGAGAAACAAAGTTGGTCTAGGTTGAATTATTCACGTATAAGTATTCGTTTATAATAAACGACATAGAGCAAGTAACTACGCAGAAAATATAATATGACCAAGTTATTGTCCCAAGCTCTGCGGCAAAGAATATAAAGGATCGAATAGAACGTACACGTAGATAAATCAAAGAAAATTATACCGGCTGTAGTTTATAATCTACGCTCTCGAAAACCTATCTCTAATTCTACCTACAAAAGCTGAAATTGACTGCTTTGTGGAAGGTACTGTCGAATGTTGCTTTCCGAACCGCAGTGAAGAGAAGCTCCATTTCGACTTCAAATTTGATGAAGAATTACTTCGGATTTCCTCCGAGGTGAAGGTAGGTCTAAGCGGCGAAGACGGGGCCGATGAAGCAAATGTCCGATTCTTCATGCTATTGGCGTCGATTCGGACGACGTTCCTCGAGCTCGAGCCAGAGCCTACGCTGAAAACACTCGCAAGGAACTCTTTCACCAGACCGAGCCCTATGCCAATCATCGGATCCATAGAGGCAGGCGGCGTACGTGGGCCATCTGTATCTGGTTCGGAGCGAGAGCAGCCTGAAGATGGAAGGAGAGAGATGGGGGATGAGGACGGGGAGATGGTGAGTGGTGCGAGGAAGAAGGAATTGGGAGAGAAGAATGCGGAAAGGGGCATGGGCAATAGCAAGTTGGATGTGTGAGGAGAGTATGGTGATAGAAGAGTGATGATTGATTGAGATGGAGGGGGTGGCGCACGAGGTCGAGCTGAAGACGAGGGTCGGGATTGTCGTGTACCAGCTGATGATTGAGGTTGAGAAGCAGTAGGTCTATTTGGAATCCTTGGCCTTGTTGCCCAAAATTTGACTTCGCCCAACTTGCCGCGTAAATCTCCCATTCTCATCCTCGTCAATGGGTTGGGATCAAGCATTCCTCCCTTTGCCCATCTACCACCACTATTCAAATCACTGGCCAGTAGTCCCGTGCCGTCACCATCCCCAGCAAGGACACGTCCGATTTCTCGACTAACACCAAGACCGCAACTCTTCTTCAAATGCCTGGCAGGGTTCAAGGCGTTGGTATATGCGAGATATCTCGGATCAGCCTCGTGTGCGGATTCCCAAGGAAGCGTCCCCGAGACGAGAGCGAGGAGAATGATACCTAAAGACCAGACGTCGGAGGAGGGTGGCGAGTATATCTGTGATTGTGTTACTGGGAGGAGGTTTTCTGAAGACGAAGACGAAGTCCAGTGAGTAAATGAATAGTTTGTCGTACAAATACTAATAGAATGACGCGACGCACCAGGGGAGGCATATGGCATGGTACCTGAACCGAGGATCCAAGAATCAGAAGAGTGCACAGCCAGGCCAAAGTCAGCAATCACGACGCGTCCTACGTTCGTTGGATCGAATTTATCGACGAAGAGAATATTCTCCGGCTTGAGATCGCGATGATATACACCCTGAACATGCGCTTGACGCACACCCTCGAAGATTTGCATGAACACATTCTTAACCAACGCGTCGCGAGACTCAAGGTCATCATCAGTGGGATCGCTCTCCGAGCGCACCACCTCCTCCTCGACGTCATCTGATGACTTCTTCCGCCGTCTCTTCCCATGGAATAAACCAGCGTTTATCGCGTCGTACAGGTTCCCTCCTTCACAAAGCTCCAGTACTGCAAAGACACACCCATGATTGAAGTCGGTGAAAACATCGTAGAGGCGGAGGATGTTGGAATGGTGCCTGCGAGCGGCAAGACGGTGGAGGTCGAATTCCTTTTGCTGAGTGAGCGCTGAGGAGGAGCCGGCAGGATGGAGTGGAAGGCATTTGATTGCGTAGTATTCTGGTGAAGATGATGGTGGGATTGGGGATGTCGATACAGATGATGATGATGAGGCGTTAAATGTGAAAACAGGGCTGGGTAATAGTAGCGCACGATATACCCGCGCAAAAGTTCCCGTGTCGATTACTGAAAGCAGCTGGAATGCGAACGGTCCATTCCGGAGAACTTCTCCTTCGAGGTCTGGGAGGATGCTAGACACGGTGGTGGTATAGGGATTGGTGAAGGACATAAGTGGGTAAAAGAAAAGGACGCTTCAGAATAAAGGAAAGTGGGTTTGCAGGTGCACCTTGAAAAGAGCAAACGAAAGAACGAGAAGCACACGCAAAAAAGGGAAGGCGATAGATGTCAACGACGCGTCTTTTATTACTCCTAGACATATCTAAGCGGGTATACTCTCTACAACCAAGGCCCGGGATAGTTGACAGTGACTAGCGCGTCTTGTGTATCGCCTATTTTAGAATCCATCACACAAACGATTATTTCCGGTTGAACCTCAATGAGGACCTCGCCCACAGCATTTGGTGGTCGACCTTTGGCCAGAGCTAATCACGGTGGATATTGAGGCACTGTACAAGAGTGTGAGGGGTTGAGCTGGTGAATCTATTGTTCGATAGCATGTCAGGCTCCTGAGACGTTTCGGTCGGGACAAGGGGGAAAGAAGAAGACCAATTGTGGGAAAGCGTTGACGCTCAACAAAGACAAAGCGGACCGGACCCGGGCCGTAAAGTTCATCACATATTTAGTCGTCGGTGAGATGTTCCTAGCCATTAGCTAAATCAAATCAACTTCAACTTAACGTATTATTAAGAGGTGTAAACATAGCGAGTTCTATTGGTAAGGGATAAAACAAATGGTCAATCAGGCTGCCTTATCGACCTCTGTTGTACTCGAGTCTCCGTCTTTGGATACAACTTTCCTTTCTGCTCGAAGCGCTGGAAGAAGGCCAGGATGGGCGAGGTTCAGGGTGAACATTGCCAATGTAATCATACCCCCGTCTAAAACATCTAAAGAAGAAGTAGGTGTTCAACGTTTTGAAACATGGAGGATGGAATAATACACACTGAAATAAACCTGTGTTGATATAATTCTGCCGCTCCATCCATCAGAGAGTTCGATTGTACGGTATACAGCGCTATAAACATAATGGGATAGTCAGTTCAACATTTCATTGTTGCTGGAGTGAGTTTATTACTTACCGAATCAATAAACATATAGTACTAAAGATTAATCCAGTAGTAACGATTATCGTTCGTGTGTCAATGCCTTCAGCGTGAAATTTTTCGACTGTTGCAGGTCTGATTGGTCGATCCCGGAAGTAGCGAAAGAAGAATTCGCTTGCTAAAAGAGTATATACCGAGATTGTAGCTGGAGAGAAAAGGTCGCCTTAGCGGAGATACACAGATTAGCATGAGTTCAAGAACGTACTAAGCTGGAATGCGATTCCTCCAAGCATAATATGTCCACCCTGAACCAAATCAGTATGATTACATTTCAAAAGCAGAATACGGTGGCCTTACCATTGCAGGATCCATATTCCTACCAAACGCAGACGCAGCCATGCCCCCTCCTACTCCTTGGACTACAAGTGATATTATATCCTAGTTCATGAATTAGCGTGAAATACCTCTGCATGACTGGGAAACATACGCAAGTAAGAAATATGCGTGCATCTATTCTCCATCAATCATAAGTTGAGGAGAAATCAAAATATAAAGGCTGAACGCACACATTGCAGAGCTTAATCTGCTATATTGGGGTCCGAGCCTATCAATAATCATTCCTAAAATGATGAAATTTGCTGCCACGAAAGGCGTGGGCGCGATAATCGTCGCGGTTATCCTTACAAAATCAATTCCTGTGCAAAAGAACTGTGTGATAGAAAAACATACTGCATTTCAAAAGGCTGCTTTGCCGTCACATTAAAGCTACTCCAAAGCCTCGCTACCCAACCAAGTACTTCGAGAATTCCACATAGACATGCCGTTGGAAAGAGCCACCAGATGCGAGAACGTATGGATTGACCGGTATGGATCACTGGATAGAATATTAATGGGATAACTGAGCTTTAAAAAGAAGGTAAAACGCACACGTTGAAATGGAAAAAAGGACGATAAAAGTGATGGCAACGCCTTCGGTTGGAGTATAGTGGTACGGCGAGCGCAGAGGACGAGGATGTTGAACTGGGTACTGTCAGTAATGCTATTCCCATTCTAGTAGAAGTCAATCACCCGAAGCCATATTCCGTCGATGTGGAGTATTCAACGTTCGAAGTTCTTCCCTTTCTGGTGGTTGGGAGTGAAGGAAACAGTGGCTTTCCAACTACACATGCCTTATACCCACTACATTCAAGATTCATCGTGGCCTCGGAAATACCGGATACGTTGCCGAGGCAGACATGAGTATTTATTATCCCCTTCCGATCATAGTGAGAAAAGCTATTATTTTCTCCTGCGTGAAAGCTAAAAAATATACACATACTCCTTGACGTTCCGCAGCCGGCTCAGAAAGTATGCTGGTGGGCGATAGCAGCTGCTATAGTGACATAAGCATATTTGATTGGCTACTGCTATCGTGACTAAGCGCATTTGATTGGCTACTGCTATCATTACATAATGATAGCAGCAGGCGCTTCTCTCATGCTTATTCAAAACTGCTTACACAG
>ML213723.1:0-29728 GCA_004379715.1 Crucibulum laeve
AATCAAATTTTCCTTTGAGAAGGCCCATTGATTAATCACAAACCATGAGGATTGTTGAAGGGGGATTCTGAACTAATGAACTAAGAAGAGAGTCCTAGGTTTTTAAGTAAGTAAGAAAATCCTCAACAAAAAGAAGTAAAGTAGAAATAAAATGTACAAAAATGAAGTAGAATGATCATTGAGCGGTTGTAGAACCCAGAGTCACTCATGGGACTCGATTCATGTGCAAGAAATTCAAGTGATATCTACTCCTATGTCAAATAAATCTTTAGATTGTCTAAAAAAAATGCAAAAATACGAATCAAATCAAAGAAAATAGTTTATTTTGTGATGGCATCCGTTGTTCCGAGCTCAAACTCCATTTCCGAATCACTTTGAAGCTTTTTGATGCGTTCAGAATCATTCCCGACAATCCCTGGTCGAAATTAGATATACTGACTTCGATTTAGCGGCGCCAGGACCGAGTTTCCGAGTACAGAGCCGTGCGAGGCTCGTCATCGTTATTCCTCCTTTATAGACCTTTAACCTTTATCATTGACTCTTTATCTACCAGCCAGCATATATATGCTGTACACAACCTAGATAGAACCTCAGTCCGTTATACCGAGACTGAGGTGAGCCACTTTATTTATTCACGAACGGACACTTTACTTACTGTACTATAGATATCTTATCTTACATTGATCGTATCTAGTTTGCTCAGTGGGATCTATATTCTATATACTTGTTCCGACGGGAAGTTTAGGATTCAATGATCTAGCAGCATTGTAACTAACAGAGCAATTAGTCATGAAGAATGTCAACAAATAGAAAGGCCTCACTGATCATATCTGTCACACCAAGATGTGCCATAACTCGCACAGGGTATACAACAATGGATAGTCGTTGGAATAACGAGCGCTACACTGCTTATTCTAATTTAGCTTTCTGCGATAATGGCGTCCGCAGTATGTTTTATTATTCATTTCTCCCCTTGATACACATACATTTTATTTATCTTTCATTCTTATGGTACTCTATGCCGTGTTTTATCTTTTCTCCTTTTCGCCTTAATTGTCTACTTCAAAGAATATAAGTAGTATTAAATTGTAACGAATAGCTCGCGCGTTTGCGAGGGTCACTGTCTAAAAACCTGAACTAAACAAGACTGCTTCGTTTATTTCAACAATAGAAGGTATCCTTCGTATGAATGTAACTGGATCTAAATATCAGTATGTGGCGATTCGTCAAATATCAAGATTCGCATCTGGCCAAGCATTTTCAACACAGAAATTCCTTCACTTTCACCAAAAAGACTGAACGCAATTCAGCTCTTGTGTACAACCACTGCCAGAGATAGTATCAGTCAACAGCCATGACTCCACATACAAAAACGCACCTGTGCTCTTCCTAAAGCCAGGAGATATTCTTATAGGGTACCGTTGCAATATCTGACGTTCTCTGCCGGCTCATTTAGTCCAATCCGCTGATGGTTCCAACGCGAGGTTGAAGTTTCTCAGGAATAGCAGAGCAAAGCGTCTCGAGAGTTGCGGTAAGGACAGTTGCTTGTCCCATTATTGCGGTATTGTGAGATAAGATTCTTCAGCTAGTACCTTTATATTCAATAAACATGATAAGCGTTCAAGAGTGTTGGGCTTATTGAGAGAGATAACATCGTCGGAGACGAAGCGGAGGGCATGGTGTGCGGCAGAGGCACCGTGATGCAGGTCACTACTTGGCGAATTTTATTCAAGAAGTCGCTGGAAAATACAACCATACAGCTCCAGGTCACCGAAGGTTCATTGTTGCATTTTAATCATGATCATTGCACTCCTGCGAGCTCCGCCTCTTGTATACATATCTAGATGTTAGCTTGTATCCTAGTCTCTGGGGAAATTACTATGGGTGATCATGCTCTATTCTGCATTGTTCACTCTGGTAATTGCGACAGCGAAATTTTCAGGATTTCTTTCACACATACGAGGCTTCAACGATGACCATCATGGCTGCATATGCTCACTAAGTATGCTAAAGTGTCTGTGGTATAGGTCCGCATTTTTCTCGATCTAAAAATCTTGAGGCTCACGGTTGCTCACTCGAGCTTAGGCAAAATTGTACAAGTATAACGGGTTCTTTAACACTTCTTTCGAGTCCAACGTTATCACCGCTTTCCCTAAACGCCCTTTGTGAAACTCGCTAACAACTGCCTTAGTAAAGTTCCTGATATCAGCGCCTACTCAAGTATACAATCTGAATATTTCATGAAGAACAGTCCAGCGTTCTCAATTTCACACAAAAATTTGCTCTCCTTCAGTATTTTAATTTATGCTAAGTAAATAAATTAGAACATTTCTAAAAGAGTCAATCAAGCACAACTCACCTTTAACTGCAGATATATGTGTAACAAACCCAATCGTCCGAGCAAGCCAATTGGTCGAATGCCGCTGGACACGTAAGTTTTCCGTGACCTCCCGGATAGCAGCTCCCCACTACTTGTCCATTACCGTTATTAATATAAAGCTCGATGAGACTACTGCTCCTCGGATAAGCGTTGATCTGAGCGACACCGCATAAATTCGGGATGCTGAAGTCGCTATTTTCGCCACCGTGTCCGTCGAGGTCGTAAATGACCGGGTTGTTGCGCAGGCCAGAGCACGAATACTGGTTGGATGGGACGGCGATGACCGGGGCGTCGCAGCCGGATTGGTCGCCCACGCCGTAGCAGTGGTCGCAGTTGAAAATGTGGAAGTCGGCGAGAGTGTGGAGAGGGAAGGCGACTATGGTAAGAAGAGCGAGGAAGGGTGAGGATAGTTTCATCGTGAACTGCTATCGATGCTTTCGAAATGTGAGGTGACTCTGGAGTCTGTTCTGGGGATAAGATGAAATCCTACTGGGTATTTATGTCATTTCGATATGTCTGTACGAGCTAATCGAGTAGCTCTCCTTTAAAATTAGTTTAAGTTTATGAGCATTAGGTGGCTGAAAAATGATACGGTAGGAGCGGATCTCCGTATGTTGGCTAGCCAGGCGGGGGTGCACGGTGAATGGATGCATAGTGATGTCCTAGCAAAAGATGGTATGGTGAGAGTGAAGAACATTGCTTCTGTCTTCGGGCCGGTTCAAGGTATGCATTTGCATATAGTTATATAAATAGACATATCATCCGACCATATTCCGAAGTGTCAATGAGCATATCTTCCCTCACCGTGCCTCGCCGTAATGTAGGCAAGCTCCCTCAAGGTATTCTACTTGGTAGCCTTGTATGTTGATAATCAGTCGAACACACGCGGATGATATGAATCTAGCGACAGCGAGAATCCATGTGGAAACGCATAATCAGCGAAGCGTACCACAGAAACGCAGCCAGAAAGAGAATCAGTATTCTCTTATAAGCAAATACTCATATCGGAGAAGATATCAACAGTTTGCAGGAATAAAGCTTGAACCTCCTCGGGTCTTCGCAACAATAAATATTACTATCCATACTGAAACTCAGCAGTTTAGCCAAGAATAAATTAAGATATAAGGTATTACCGTCATATGACATAAAAGTACTGATAGATACAACTCAGACTTTATGGGAGTCATCGAAAAGATCGTTAGGACTAAAGCAAGTAGACAATTCGCCCCAAAATGACTTATGGACTTACTATATGGTAATACCTTGTTGAAATAAGCGAAGTAAACGCTTGGCCTCGGTGAGCTCGTGAAGCAAACGGATAACATACAGGCTCGCATGTACACTACTTATATACGAATTATCTACATATTTAGATATATATCAATTGAATGATTAATGCAGCCACAAAAATGTAAGTATGACTGCGGGCAGAGTCCGGATCGCGCTCGCTCGTAATTTTAACGCCCATATTCCAACATACCTTTCAAATCATGACGACGGACTCATTCTGAACTCTTTTTTTTTTTACAAGACGTAGAGGTTTAAGATTCTATTTTTGTAGTATTATTTTCAATTTGTGCATAGTAAAGTATGTATGCTGCTGTAATCCGGAATGTCCAAGGATAGAGGCTCTGTATGAATATCTACGAGTACATGTCTCGCCGATAATGGTATAACAGCGCTGATATACCACATTTCCCGATGCCACATTTTCCGGATGCTACCATGGTCCGAAATTTCCTAAATTTTAGTATACGGATAGGTATTATATCGTTTCATACTATGTATTATGTATGTAGATAGCTGCAAGAGCATTTTCTGATCTATTAAAAGAGCGCATGACACTTGTACGTGCAATCTGACGGTGACGCCATGTATGAAAATGGACTTTAACATGCATGAAGTAGAGTGTAAATTCTACTATAAACGTTCAAGGTTGAATTTGGTAAACGTATACCCAAATCTCTTTTGTTAACACAGCTTATTATTAAGCTTTTTTATAGTGGTGTCACACTACCTAAGGATGAATTTTCAGAATATTTCCGCACAGATTTTCGCTTAGTGGAACATATTGTTCAGATCAATTCAAATACGTAGCACAGCAAGATAAGATAACGGGCTGATCTACAAGTTGTTCCTAAATGAGAATTTTCTCGCGCACGAACCAGTCTCGGCTTTGTTGACCTTGAGACGTCGAACAAACAACTTTCCTGCATATCCTTCTGTCGTTGTGCTCATCGTCACTGCATTCCCCAACACTCTCTCAGCGATGGCGGGCTCGACGATCTCGCTTGAATCGCTCAGCTCACCCTCACCCTCACCATCGCCACCACCGCCTGCACGGAAACCTGCATCTGCTGTCACTACTACAGCAGGCTCTAGCAATACTGCACCACTAAAGACGACAGCAGCTTCCCAACGACCAGCACCTGGTCTCGACAGCGATTCAGAGCTTTCAGAGCTTACGGAGGATGAGCAGGAGCCATCCGAGAAACCGCGAGTAGACAGTGAAGATGAAGAAGACGATGAGGAGGACGAGGACCCGGCACGCCCTTCTGGCTCTAAAACCAACACTGCTGCCTCATCATCTACCACTGCATCAGCATCTTCTACACGCGGTGCCTCGAATTCACGGAGAGGCACAGGACGGCGGAAGAGGAGTAGCATCGTCCCCGCACCCATGTGGGGTTGGGTGGACAGCAAGAACGGCAGCGGAGGAAACGTGCCAGAGGAAGAGGAGGAGGAAGAGGAGATGGCCTCACCACCTCGAGCGATGGAGGAGGAAGAGGAAGATGAGGATGAGGACGAGGATGGCCATGATGAGCTCGATGTCGGAGAGCATCGTGCCAAGAAACAGCATTCTTCAGCAGTGCGCAAAGGTGCTGGCAAGCGCGCGAATGGAGCTGCGTCGTCGTCAGCTCCACCCACCAACGGGCGTACTGCACACCGCACTGTGCCCGATAATGCGGACGATGCCGATCCTCGTCTTCCTATTCTTTCAAACACCACCAGTGCCAACTCGGATCCGAAACCCTCAAACCTATCACCTATCACAACCACCATTAACGGCCACAAGCCCAACATCAACTCCTCGAAACCTCACGATGAGGATGTTGACATGTTGAGCGACAGTGAAGACCTGTCACCACACACTAACGGCGTCACCGCCGTAGATCCGCCCGCCATTGGCCCGAAACCCACTCCTGCTGGCGATGAGACAGACGATGACGCTTCCTCAGGACCCTCCGGCGATGAGAACCATGCAGAGCCCAGATCTGCTCTCTCGGTACTCGCAGACGCCGCACCACCGCCACCGAAACCTTCCTCTAAACCCCTCACGCCCACCACGCTTAACCATTTCATCGACGTTACCGTCCCCGCACCCCAGGATGTCGCTCCTATCAATGCTGCTGCCGCTGCCTTAAGTATTATGGCCGGCAGCGCCGTCCTAGATGATCCAACTACTCCCGCAAGCAGTATTGCCTCTTCTAGGTCACCAACCCCCGAGCCCAGGAAAGGAGAGAATGCAGTGGACGGCGAGGAGGAGGAGCCTCCGAAAAAGTCCAAGCCGAGAGCCGCTACTGCGAAAGGCGGACGTGGGGGTGGAAGGGGAAAGAAGAAAATCCCTCCTCCGCTCGATATGGATGTCGATATGGATGTTGAGGATCTTCCAGAGCCTTCAGGTGAAGTGGATGGTGAAGAGGATCCACCACAGGAGGAAGAAGGGGAGAATAACGATTCACGTCCGGACGCGGATGACGAGGCAGCTGCCAAGAGCGAAGACGATGATGTGGATATGGAGGGTGCAGACGAGGGAGAGGAAGCGGAACTCGACAACGAAGTCGAAGAGAATGAGGCTGAAATTGATGCTGAGGACAACGTCGATGCCGAAGATAACGAGGCAGAGGATAACGAAGCCGAAGCCGAAGCAGACGTCGATAATGAGGAAGCCGACAACGAGGAACCTGAACCTGAACCTGAAGTAGAAGATGCCGATGTTGACGAGAATGCGGACGACTCCCTTGATCAGGAGAACGAGCTTGAATCGGATCTCCAGCCAGCACATCGAGCTGAGGCGCTTGATGTGCTCGCAACTATTGAGCTCAAGTTCGCACTGCTCCGCGAGAAGGTGTATGTGGAGAAGATGGAGGCTTTGGCATGGGAAGAAGGCATGGTTGGCGATGGTACGCTATAGCTCTTTTATTTTTATTCATTTTCTGTTTGAACTCAAACTGATACTCCTACAGGAACTCATCCCGAACTCATCCATCTACACAAGGAGCTCTCGAAAAGACGTGACAAGAGACTTGAGCTTGCATCGAGAAAACGGTCATACGAGATTACAAATATAACCAAGAGAAGACGAGTCGACGAGGATGCTACGTGGAGTTGGTGGATGGTTAGTGTTTCTTTTTTCTCTCTGTTACCTACTGTGCTAATGTTTACTGAACGTTACAGCTGGCCAAAGACGATCTACAAACAGACATGATATCCGAGACGAACAGGAAACGGAGGAAACTAGAACGGGACAGGAGGGCTGTAGAGAGACCTCAACCAGGTACGTCACCTGTCTCTATTTTTAGCTCTTTTAACATTTTTTCTCGTTAGTCCGACGCATACCCGCCCCGCCAACAGAAGTACCCCCTGCACCATCCCTACGCAAAATCATCAAATCCTCGCCCTTCTCCTCGCGTCGACATGGTGGCAAAGGCGATCTTAGCATCGCGAAACAATACACGTACCCGGAACTCTCTACCCTCGGCGCGAGTGATATCCACGCCGATCTGGAGTTTTTGTATCAGCACCGGAGACCAGTGTCGTATGAACGTGGAAGAGGGCTGATGGATGTACGTTTGACCTCGCCTATGCATATACAGCACTCACAACAGTCTCAGCATTCTCAACATGGACACGCCGGACATGGAGGGTACGAGCAACATCAATACGACTCTCCGGCGTTTGGTGGAACAGCCAGAATGGCGCCACAGCAACATCAGCAGGGCCCGCCGTTCCAGAGCATTGTCCCACCGGGGATGCAGCAGCAATCATCGAGTGGCTCAGGCGTTTATCCGTCATATGGAGGTCCTTCAGGTTCAGGTGGAGGAAGGATGCACCAGCCCCAATTTGTAGAACATGATATGGGTCCCATTGGGCCCGGTCCCATCCACCATACGCACCAACATGTCGGTCCTGGACATGGCCATGGAGGACAGATATTACCTCATCATCCATATTTTGGGTCTCATCCACACCCAGCTCCGCCATCACAGCAACAACAACATAATGGCCGACGTTCGATTAGCCCCGTTAATGTGATGGTCAATGGGAAGCAGAACGGCGCAGGCACGTGGATGGGACCTGGGATGGGGATGGCGTTCCATGGACATAATAGTAAGGAATGGGAGGAAGAGGAAAGGGAGAGAGAACGGATGCGCGAAAGGGATATGTTGAGGGAACGTGATAGGGAGCGCGAACAAAGGGAGAGAGATCAAAGGGAACGAGATCAGAGAGAGCGTGAAAGGGAGCGTGAGAACCAGGAGATCGAGAGAGAGAGGGAGCGCAGGGATCACTACCATATGCAGCAGCAACAGCAACAGCAGCTGGCGCAGCAGCATCGTCAAGGACCACCACCTCAGCAACAGTCCCACCTACATGGACCTCCTCCTAACCAGCACCATCATCCTATCGTTCCACACCACCACCATCGCCCGCACCACCATCATGTCGTGCACCACCACCACGGTCAATCGCAATCTGGAACTTCTGGAGCCCACACACCCATCCCTGGATCTATCCATAGCCCGCGTTCACAGAGAGAATACGACAACGCCCGACCTCGTTCTGGACCTGGGCAACACCCAACGGAAGTTATCAATCTCTCATCGGGGTCCAAGCAGCCGCCACCTATACCTGGTTCGCACTGGAAGGGAGACGAACATCCAAGAGAGAGAGACGATTATCGCGATGTGAGGAAACAGCCTCATAGTCGACGATCCTCCGGTCCTCCACCTCCCCCTTTACCACAGATGGATGATAGGGATCGCCCACTTGCTACGCCCTTTGTTATGGCGAGTACGCACACGATGCAGACTGCTTCAGGCATGTCACCGCCAGCAAATACGCACTTGAATGGTATGTATAATAAATACATCATATGAGCTTTAAGGTCTCTAAGAATCGTTTTCATCGGATATAGGTGCCTCATCTGCTCCTCCAGGTTACATGGGTCACGACGCCCACACTCGATCACCAGGAAATCGTTTTACCAACTCCTCCGCTCTAAACCACTTTGGACGTGGGCCCCCACCACCATCTTCTTCCTCAATAACGAACAACAGCGTTCATTCCCCTCGGACGCGTCCACCACCTCCCGCGAGCCCATCTGCATCCACCTCCGCTTACCCGAGTTCCGCGAATCCGCTTCGCTCACCGACTAGGTACGGTCCTCCTCCGCCCCCTCCGCCGATCGTTGGACCTGGTGCACCGCCTCCCAATAGATCACCCCCTGTCAATCTCAAAATGCGGCCTTCGTCGCCGCTGTCTTCCAAAATTCTAGGGGGATCAGCACCGGCGTCTGTCTACTCGCCATCGCCGGCGCGACTCTCGGGACCAGGAAGGACATCGACGCCCACTGGAATGTCGACGTCGTCATCGTCGGCTCCTGGGAGCGAGCTGAAAAATGGGGCTTCTGTTACTTATCCATCTGGTGCGGTTGGAAGTAGGACGGCATCGCCAGCGCACGGTAGTCTGTCAAATCCCCTTTCTGCGCGGGGCACACTCCCTCCTGTAAACGGGACTGTTGACCGAGAACGGGAGAGAGAACGTGAGCGGGAGCGGGAGAGAGAACGTGAAAGAGAGCGAGAGAGGCATTCGTCACCTAGGCTTGGAGTCCCACCCCCATCGAAAATGAGCGTCCCTCAAATGGTTGATGGGCATTGATATGATAGTAATCTGTTTCTATTTTTTCTCACTTTCACTGGTACATACAGACTTACTACACGTTGCTATACTTGATCTCGCATGCTTTCTCGTTGAATCTCTTTACTCCTCGGTCAATGATCAGGTTCATTTCTATAGACTATTTTACATTTTTTATTTACTTACCAACATGGTCTTCTCTGCACTGTACCTAGTACGTAGGACAAGTCCCGTGTGTCGTAATGTGTTATAGACATACCAAATGGAAACGCGGATTCTCTTTCTCTGACTTCTATGTGCTTTGACCCGGTCAATAACGTGAAGCGGTCATGTGCTAACCAGAGCTTGAAACACCTTCGAGGGGACTTAAAGCTCACATCCCTTAGATTTTTGCAGATATATCAATCCACTGACATCCCTTCCGATACCGACTTAACGTACGATTACACGAGAGGTAAATAGTAGGTAAATGCAAAGCAAGAACCGCGGTGCCATCACTGCTTTCATTCCACTCACGGCTTCCCCAGACCTTCTCTCGGAAAAGTGATCGGTAACTGACTTCTGGATCATTTTGGCACCCGCCTAAGTACTCTATAACGTTCCTGGTTTCATCCATCCCGAGGCCCAAACAGGGGGACAGATTTGGGACAGATAACGCTCGGCTCGCCTTGCAGTATGCCGATTGTTGGTTCCGGCCAGTTGATGATAGTATCGTGGTACATGAGAATACGCGATAGGCCAAGGTTTTATGTAAACAAATTGTAGGTCCAAGGACTCAAGGGTACCTCGGGCATGCGAGCGCGTCAGTGCATCGTGCTACAGTTGAAGAATAGGGAAGAAGCTTCTAGTGATAACGTTGTCTTTCTGTACGCACTTCGAATTTGACTCCCTAAGATTTAATAGAAGTTTAATCGCACGTTAATGCGCCGATCACAGTCGTTCTCCCGCGAACCCTAGTGTGAATAAGAAGTAAATGTATTTATATGAACAAAAATAAGCTGGAAATAAATAGATATAGAGCCAGGGATGCGTTTCATCAGATTTTTTTTACGACACTTGAAGGGTCCAAAAGGTCTTCATATTGATATCATTATGAGTGATGGAGGCAGTAGTCACCTTGGTGCTTCAATCGATTTTTCCTACTGTTCCATTTCGTCGAAAAATCACAAAGAAGCCAAGGGTCTTCAGGCGAGTTTTAAATGAAGCCAAAATGAACGATCTTCTCGGGGGGGGGGGAGAGGTTACGTGAGTAGCGATTCGAACGTGTGTGAAGTAGAGCTAGTGATGATGCTTGTTCGAGTCCGAGCCCAACATTGAGGAGTGGCATGTGGAAAGTCGAGCTAGTCGAGTGTCATTAGAGGAGGATGCCGCTCACCGTTGGGGCGCACCATGCTTGAAGTGGGATCGGCACACAGTCCGATCATATTGCTGTGTCAAAATTTGCAGAAGAATTCTGAAATTGGGCTGGAAAGTTTTTTTTCGATGGGGCTTGGATGAGATCATACCAAAGCAAACTGTTTTCAGACTTTGCCGTCTGCTCAGGGCACTCGGCTTGCTCAGCGGGTTAAACCTGAGTCCCGACGGGGAAGGCTATTTAGAATGATTACCGACATACACCGTGATCGGTGAGATTGCAGATTACGCTTGCTGCTCCCTACCAGACCACACCCTCTCGGAGGGATAGGCTTTAGAATGTGCGTTTTTCGTTGCAATATAGTCCGCGAAGATTTTATTATGAAGTAAAGAGTTCAATATAAAGACTTCCTCTGAAAATGAATAAACTGTTGCTATTAAAGACGTTTATGCCCAGCGAGTATTGGTTAGGGTTGTACTTATGCCTCGTCGACCATCCCGCGCTACTGATTTTGAAATTATCGTTTCGTCACATATGATCGGTGGGATTAATTGGGTTACTGGAGGTGTGTTAACGACGCGGCTTCGGATGCGGGAGCCCTCGAGGGTGTCGGGTGGGCTGATCGATGCGATACGACACGAAGAGTATTTCCTCAAAGAACTGCTTGGGACATTACGTCCATTTACGCGGTGAATTCTATAATATTCGATAGTCGGAGGGAACATATGGCTATCGTGGCCTATTTCAACCTGAAGAGGATTAGCTTGATCTGCGGGATCAGAAGTTTATCGGCTGGAAAGACCTGGCCCAAAGTCAATTGCAAAAATGCCATAGCAATTGAATGGGCTTGCTGCAGGATGTGAAGTGATGACGAGTGTCAAAACACCCGGTGTTTGGCGATGCGGTAATTTGGAATCGTTTATCGCTCGTTTGCTTTGGATAGAAAGGTGATCGGTTGGATCAAATGAGATTCGTCATCGGAGTCAGGAGACGACATGAGGAAAACTATCTCAAGGTGGAAAGAGGTCAAGTTCAGGAGATCTCTCTGAGCTTTGGGTGCGTTTGCACATGGGAGCGCGTGGCATTAGGTCGGCACACGGCATGGAGATCTGGGAGATCTGAGACTAGCAATTGATCAGAAGGAAGATGGCGGAAGACGCTATATGAGCGAGGTGATCAGCAGTGCAGGGGAATGAGTTGGGCCTTTGTGACCTGGAATGCGAGGATTGGACGCAGTGCGTAGGTGTGTATCGTACCACTGGCGGATGGTAGCGCATGCACGTTGGCAGGAATACGTACAGGATGTCGTACCGGGTGGTGTACTGACGAAAAGGCTGAAGAATGAAGAAGTATGAGTCAGAGGTACATTTACAGTAGAAAAGTTTACTGAAAATTTTCAGGACTGCGCGGGGCGCGGAAGGGAGAAGAACTGTGAAAATGATCGATGTCAATTGCACGGTAAGTGCGCTGCATATAAGCCGGTAAAACATGGTAAAATTTCACGGTGAGCGGGATGTACATATGGTAGGTAAAAGCTGAGCATCTTCAGGAGGTCACGACGTTGGCAGGGTCCGCCAGGGTCGGGATGTAAGCGGACTCGAGGAGACCAAGAGCGCGGCAGTCGTCAGCGGGATTGGCCATTCCAAGCTTCCAAATAAGGCAATGTTTTGTCATGGGGAAATCTGTACGAATCTTTGTTTGCGCCTGTTCAGTTTGCTTGCTTACATTAATCTTTTATTGAATCTATGTGATCTACTGAATCTCTTTCGAGCAGGTCGAATAGCAAAATGCCCCAGGAAAGCTCGGCCGGCTGAATTGCATGCATTTACCCAGGAAGTGTCCAAATCTATAGCAAATCTCGGCGAGAAACATGTAAGTTCGTGCAATATAATTATAGTACTTCTCGTCGCCGCCCGCGACAGTCTGCTCTTCAGTCGCATACCCCTCGACCAACGTCCTTTGTGCAATTTTTACCGTTGCTCTCACTTCACCTTCTTCACCTTCCTCCTTGCTCGACGCAGACCTTCCTCGATATCTCTGAGCCATGGGAACCTTTTCTGGATCTGATTCTCCATATTTTCTAGACCATCCTAATATCACTCAACATCAGGTGCCTGTAAAGACAGAAGCTTCTTCTTCTCCCGATTTGTCTCCGGCACCTCCTTCTTTACAGCAATTCCACTTCAAGTTCCACTCGCAAGCCCAGTCGTCTCACGCATCGCTTCCCTCGTCTCGTAATCAGTCAGAATCCCCTGCCCTTCTCCCACCTCAGCCTATCTACCGCTTTGGCTCGGTAGCTGGCGCTTATAATTCCATGTCAGGCCACCCTTGGCCGGCTACAACTTCCTTTCAACATCACCCATCGTCCGCGACGAGTAATACCACGGAAACGACGAACAGTCACCATCGCACAGCTACTACCGCTATCCACAGCCCGCAGCCGATCAACGGGCACTCGACTCTAGACGAGCACCCTTCCAACTCACATAATACCACGATCAACGGGCACGCTAACCACAAGTACGAGAATATCCCTGGGCGCCACTCCAACCAACTGTCCATGTCGTACAGCGACGACTACGACGACGTCTCTGAACTCGCAGATCTCCCTCTTGACAGTCATGCGACGTTGGCAGGACTCCTCGGCTCGAGCTCCACCCCGTCTAACGAGCGCACCATTAGACGTCGTAGCAGCAAAGGTGCGTCTTATTCTGACCACCATACCGTGTCTATGGAAAGATCTAACTTGTTTTGGTGACAGCATGTGATCAATGTCGCAAGTCGAAATGCAAGTGCGAGCGCACCGGTCCCAACGAGCCATGTAAGAGTTGTGTTATGCTCGGTACTGGTAAGTTCATTTGCACCATTTTTTCGACTCATTAAAATTGTATATTCGCCCATCGATTTTTTTCCCCGACGTCATCCGATAGTCGGGGGGTTTTACACGTTATTAAGCACGATTTACTGATTGTTTACCCTCTAGCATGCACCTTCCTTGGACCCTCACGTAAACGCGGCCCTCCTAAGGGGTACATTGATGCTATAGAAGCGCGTCTCCACCAAACCGAGGCCCTGCTGGGCATCATGCTCGCAACTGAGGACCAGCGTGCGCAGTCGCTTCTGCGTGATATTGCAAAGGTATGTCGTACTGTTTCATCCCGCCATCTGTTTGGGCAATCTTGCATGATGGGAGCTGCCATACCTACGCGAATGCATAGCTTTGTCATCATTTCATTATGGTGCCGCCATTTGGTAGTTGTTGCTATACAATTCCGACGTTCGGCTTGGATTCTTACTTTCTTTATTTCTCGACGAAAGTAAACTGTTACTGACTGCAGATTTTATCAACTTTCTAGGACCCTCTGGCGAAGGAAATCATCAACCGCGTCGACAACTCCCCGTATGGCGTCAAAGGAAGAAAGAGAGAAGATGCTGGTGCGTTGAACAAAAAGCCCGGGCATACTGCTTCCTCGACGCCCGATTCGACAGCTTCCGGGCTGCCAAAAACTGATTCCGGAAGGAT
The DNA here is from genome assembly GCA_004379715.1 of Crucibulum laeve. NCBI lineage: Eukaryota > Fungi > Basidiomycota > Agaricomycetes > Agaricales > Nidulariaceae > Crucibulum > Crucibulum laeve. Next base: position 14,176 of record ML213723.1, read on the forward strand.
GGATTTGGCTTCGATGCAGTACGTCGTGTTCCATGTCCTAAATACTGTTATGCTCATCTATTTTTTCATATCGGACAGCCCGTCGAATGAATGGCAAGACCGGGTATCGACCATGCTAGGTACCACCTTAGGCAACGCTGGGGGTTCCTCCTCCAGGTCTCAGCACGAGCCTGCCTCTGCCACCGACTCCTATCATTCCGGACGCCCGAATCTCCGTGTCAATCCCTACGGACCCAGCTCTGGGATACCTCCCCCTAGCGCCAGCGATGACGGCATTTCTCCAGGCCGTCGGCAGCGTCGTAGGATAGGTCACGACGACTACCCATTCCAACCCAACGACTATCCATACCCAACCTCTGCCTCTGCACCCAGTTCTGCCGTCTCCTTGCACCACGAAAACTCCCCCGCCGGACGCAGGCTTCACCGTGGTTCGTACACGCCGCTCAGCCCTATGAACTCACACTTCGCTCTGAATGGTGCGTACCAGTCACGCGACGAGAGGCGGAGCTCCAGTCCAATAGATAGCGCCAGTTCAGACAATGAAGAAGAGCTTACCGGTGCGGTAGGCCAGTTGAGCCTGAATGAGGACGAGCAGCTACGGTATCATGGCAAGGCAAGTGGTCTGCATCTCCTGGGTGTAAGAGAGCGTGTGGATGGGAGGAACGAGGGCGGTATTTGGTGTGTTTCTGCTCGACGTTTTGTCTTGGACTTTATCTGATGCTGCTTAATGTGTATAGGCGGTTCCCGAAGGCTCGTGTCTGGCCCCCGTTACCAACTAGTGCAATTACAATGAATAGCGATGACGAGTTTATGTCTCAGTTGCCCGAACAATCTGTTCAACAACATCTCCTCGATCTGTACTTTACCTATGTCCATCCTTCGTTCCCCGTTGTCCATAAACGTGCCTTCTCCGAGGCATTCAAGGCTGGGTATGTGATATTGCCCAATCCCGTCATAATCATTTTTAATATTTTATTCTTTATGCAGAAATAAACCAGATTCTCCTCGTTCACCTGAAGGTCAACCATCTGGCTCTCCGTTCAATCGACCACGCCAATGCGTGCCCACTATACTCCTGCTCGCCATGTTCGCTCTAAGCGCCCGTTACGACGACGGCAATAGCCCGCCTGCTTCTGATGGATCAATGTGGGCCGCTGGCGACGAGTATCTTGATCGTGCCAAAGTTATCCTCGACGGCACCTATGCCAGCTCACGCCCATCGACGTGTCAAGCCCTTCTTCTCATGGGTCATCGCGAGATAGGAATTGGAGCGATGGCGCAGGCGTGGACTTACATCGGGATGGCTATCCGTATGGCGCAAGACCTGGGAATGCACCGAAGTGCAGATGGATGGGCACGGCAGGATCTTGGAGGGCGTCTGTTCGGCGAGATAGAGTTGCAGGAGAGGAAGCGTATCTGGTACGCGTGCGTCATTATGGACAAGTACGTCTCATCATACATCGGTAAGTGGCCCTTCCCATTCTCTCGGTGCCGAAAACATAGCTTACTGAAATAGGCCGACCGTTGATGATATTTGAGCGTGATTTCGATACACTGATGCCCAGCGCCGAAGATGTGAGTATTTTCGTACGGCCTCATTTGAACACTAATTGATATAGAACGTTTTAGCCCGAGGAGCATGAAGATTGGTCACCCCATCCTTCGCATTTCGCCAATGGCCAACAACCTCCGACTGTTCCTGGACGCATTATTTCCTGTTTTAACGCCTGCGCTTCCCTATGTACGTCTTCATTGCCGTAATCTCTAGGACTGCGACTAATCTTTGTCGTAGCGGGTATTCTTAGCATGATCGTCCAAGCTATCTATGCCGTACGACCAGTGTCGAGCCGCCATGCCGAATCGACGCTGCTCGAAGGTCTACTCGACAAATGGTATCTCGAGCTCCCTGAACACCTCCGTTACGATGCTGGTTCTTCGAAGCAGCCAATAACCCTGCCTCATGTCCTTACCCTCCACATGCAATATTGGTGCGCTGTCTTACTGCTCCACCGGCCGTTGTAAGTCAATTCCTCCGTCCATCAGCTATAGCGAGTGCTCATGACCTTAAAGCATCCGACACGTTTACAGTTCAAAACATAAACAGTACGTCTTTCGACTTGATCTCATCAGACATTCGATTCTCATTTCGTTTTTTGTTGTTTTGTAGATCTGAAGATTCAGACGATGTCGAAGTACGTGCCATTGCCGAGAAGAGCTATGAACTCTGCGCTAGTGCGGCTAACCACATCACATCGATTGGTAGGTTATTGTCTCAATTCCAAATGTGTTCCAAACATTGATCTTGCTATTCTAGTTGCAGTATATGCGGAAAGATATTCCCTTAGTCGTTGTTCTGTCTTCCTTTGCTACTACATCTTTACGGCAAGCATAATGCATATCACGAGTCGTAAGTCTCATCATCGCTCTACATATACTCCACCTAATCCAACGCCCTTTTTCAGTTACTGTCCATCCTTCTGACCCTCAAGCTCGGATCGGACTCGGTAAATGCATGGATGCCCTTAGGATGATGGAGATAGTATGGCCAAGCGCAGGGCGGGCACTTGAACTTCTCCGAGGAGCCAAAGTAAACCTGGAAGAGTCGGAGTTAGCGATGCTCGCGAATCACGCGGATCGCAATAAACGGCCAGCTGAACAGTCTCTCGACGACTCGTTCGAGCGTAGCCATCCTTCCGCCACAGCGATGGACTACGCGTCCCTTCGGGCCAGCCATGTCCCCACCAACTACCCGAGCACTGAAGTCTACAACGCCGATGGTTATACCAACCATAGCCCGTTGGTCCCTGCTTCTTCGTCAAATTATCGCCAATGGCCATCGGATAGCATCAACTCTCATTCGTTCAATACCCCACTTTCCACGTCAGTCCTTCCCCAGCTCTACAGCACGGGACTAGTCGATGAACGCGCCTCTTCAAGTAATCGTATTCATTCACATAGTGACCAACAAAACCACGGGCATGGTAATACTCGATACCCCCAGTATTGGAACGACTATTCCACATTCCCTCAGCTTGGGACGGCCTACGGAGGCATCCACGAACAATCCTCGGTACCGCAGCAGCAGCAACAATCAACATCTCAGATGTACATGTCTGACCAACACTATAATATCTACAGTAGGTTGCCCGTTATTCCCGTTCGCTGTTCCTACGCTGACGACTGAATGGCCAGATAACCAACCATACCAAGACCGATAATATCATCCCGTGTAATTGCTTTCGTGTATCCTGGCCTTCTTCCTTTTCATGCTAGGTGTATCTTCGTTCAGCTATCACTCACTCGTCGCAATTATTGTATCCATTAGCTTTCTCTCATTTTCTTCTACATCATGGACGTAATATCACGCATTTTGGAGCACGCTTTGACGACCACCAAACAAATCACGCTACTACATAGTCAATCTTGGGACGAAATATCTCAGATTATTCACGTACTACTTATACATATAACTCCATCAGTTAATTATTTCTCATACGTATATGTCACTTGACAATAGCATTTGCATCCCTGCGTAGAAGTAAATAGTCTCAACAATAAGCTGGACTCATTCACAAATAACTCGCCGGCGGAACTGTCGAAGATATGCGGGAAGTTTCTCCGACCCTCTCCTGTGGATAAGCGTACCGTGGCCGTGGTATAATTCGATCCTGGAACTAGAAATAAAACGTGGAATCAGACAGGAAAGGGCTTCTCCTATAAGCAAACTTCGACGAAGGCCTAAATGCACAACAGAAGCCGCCTGCTCGATCAAGACAATCCTGTCTGGCCATGGGTTTTGATAACCATAGCCGACGGACGAAGATCGCATACATAAGCTCTGTTATCTGGTGTCTGAAATCGCACACTTGGAGAAACGAAGTTCTGTCAATATCTCATCCCGTGTTCGAACCCATGGTAAGTAGGGGCGTCAGTATGCGCATGTACAGAACTCCTGCCCCTGTCATGGACAAGAAGAAACTATGGGCCCATGGACCGTGAGGAGACGCCGCGGAGGGACCTGAAGCTTTCAACTATTTGGTCAATATCGTAACAGTGACGAGAAATTTGGCCAGTACAAGTCGGAATATGGTGATACGGGACATGTCGTATTCGTAGAAACTCGTGCATGGCTCGAAAAGCTTGAGAATGATCGGACCGGATAGGGAGAAGCTGACGACATACGGAAGAAGAAGCGTGGGGAGCATGAAAGGGGAAGTGACCGATGTTTTCGGTTGAATAGATCGGGCAACAGCCACTTGCCTCGAGGTCTGCGCCCAGCCGTCGAAGCGTTTTAGTGTCCGTTATGCCTGATCACGTATATTATGAGTTATGTCCCTTGATATGTCCAAGATGCGGCATGAGACAAAAGATCATCTTGAAGCTTCGCGGAGGCGCGTCGGGAACGCCGTCTGCGTCAGGAGCGATCTCATGACCGGATGCTTGCTATTCAGCCTTCCCGTTTATTCGAATTCCGTGCACGATGATCGGGTAAAAAGAAGCCTCGAAGACGTCTCCCACAACGCGTATCAAGATCTATTTATTCTCTGTTGGAATGATGATGAGAAAACACTTCTGTTCTGAGTTTATCACCTTTATAATTTGGACATTCTGTTAAAGACCTTCATGGGCGGATTTGTCTGATTTTCTGAGAAAGGGGTGAGTGTACCAGTAGAGCGTACTCTTTGCTTGCATCTCGGGAAGCATTCACCTGATGTTGGCGCTCATCCGGGCCAATGATATTTTGTCCTAGGATGCTGAGAAAATTTATGCCTGGGATAAGACGCTATCCTGTTGTGGGCACCATTATGAATGCATAAAGCCTGTGTATCGTTCGTCGATAGTTTCTAAGAGCTCATATGCAGAACTGGGTAGATTTACTATCCAGCCCGCCGCTGATAGCAGGAGTGCATATTTTTGGAGTCATATACAGGCAGAGAGCAACTGCACTCCCCTCGAGACTGCGAGAGCCTGGCTGCTTAGGGACAACTTTGCAGATAGTTATACGACGTTTCAACTGTGACTGAGCGAGAATGAATGGAATATGCGGGATCCAGATAATAATGGCGTTCTAAGCACCTGTAGACCGATTAACGAGGTGACTCGGTACCTATCTTGATCTAGATAGCACCTGTAAGGAATTTATTTATCGATCCAAGCCCGTATGAGAGTGATTATGCTAACAGAGAGTGTGTTAGTTTAATAGTATTGAAGTGATGGAATTGTCGGCCTGGTTTTAACGAGTTTCCCTTCGTGTTTTACAGCTATCCTTGCACTTCGTGGCTAAAGATGGCGGTGCTTACGAACCGAGCCAAGAATAGCTGCGCTCGGTGCCGCATAGTGGGAATTGATAGGCAACCTTATCTTACCGCCGGTTATCAGATAAAAGATTATCTGCCACAATTCATATGAGCGCCTCCGTCATGACTCTGCTCGTCCTCAACGTTCTCTTACTCAATCCTACCAACATATTCGGGATCTCACCTTTTTCTTTAATTGAAGTACTTTGGAAGGATATATCACTCAAAATCTGAACTATGGGACGTGTAACTGACTTCACTACAACTCTTGAGACGATTCGCTCTGCTCTTCCTGAGAAACTGCAGAAACCTCGCGTTGGAATCATCTGCGGATCGGGACTCAATGGACTGGCAGAGCACATCAAAGAAATTGTGACGATATCATACGAGACTATCCCTGGCTTTGGAAAGAGCACAGGTGAGTTTTTTATGTGGAGCAACGGTGATTGACTGATGCGATTTCGACGGCAGTGGCTGGACATAAGAGCGCACTTGCCTTTGGTCTTTTCGGCGAAGGAGAGGGTGTACCTGTAGTAGCTATGCTGGGCCGAGTACGACTGTCTTTGTTAGAGGAATCGTCACGAACTGATTTTAGAATATAGTTCCATGCATACGAAGGGCATCCACTATCCACGGTTGTATACCCCGTCCGAGTCATGGCGCAGCTTGGTGTGACAGACATGATCAGTAAGCTCTTACATATTTGTAAAGTTAAGCGGGCTAATCAGTTTTGTAGTTACCAATGCTGCAGGATCACTGAATCCTAAACTTCCTGTCGGAACAAGTGAGTTTTTCCGCGTCTTCCTGAAAATTCTAAACTCACAAAAGTGCAGTCGTCGTTCTACACGACCACCTAGCATTGCCGAACTTGACGGGCATGAATCCGCTTCTTGGACCCCATACGAACCCCAACCACCCACGCTTCCTCCCTGTCTCTGACGCCTACTCACCCGTCCTTCGTCGGTACGCATTCCTCGCCGCGCATCACCACGGCATCGAAAGATCCGCTCTCGCAGAAGGCACCTATGCATGGGTGAGCGGGCCAACATATGAGAGCCCTGCAGAGGGTCGATTCCTCAGGCTGATCGGTGCGGATGTCGTTGGGATGAGCACCGTTCCCGAGGTTCTAGCTGCGAGGGAGGAGGGTATGAACGTCTTGGTCTTCAGTCTGGTGACGAACTTTGTGGTTATTCCTGACACGTATAGGAGTATTCAAGATGAAGTCGAGGCGGAGGTGAGTTCCACTAACAAATTTTGAGATCTGTCTTGAACTTATGTTCGTTAGTTACTTGGAAAGCAAGTAGAGCTCCCAGTGCAGGAAGTCGTGTGCCACGAAGAGGTTCTAGCCATCGGTAAAGAGAAGGCTGTCGTGATGAAGAAGTTGGTAGAGAGGGTTGTTGAACTCATCGCAGCAGAAAGCAAGTAATAATCTTTGAGCCGGAACGGCAACATATCTCATACATATTTACCCTAGATATTTGAAGATATTTTTCTTCTTTCTTGCTGACTAGTGGAAGAGGTCTACATGATACAATGTGAAAGTCATATTTCGAGTTATCGACGCTAAATTATGTAGAGGTGCCGATTCCGGACATTGCCGGGCGGTGACGAATCCTATCTCATTGCTTCATTGCAGTCACAAACCCTCATATCGTGCATGTGTTCTCAGTCTACTCAACACTGAACTCCTTTCCGTATATTATACACCACCGTGACCTCCTTGGAATTTCGTTGGATCTCTTTCTGAACGTGGGTAACTTATAAAGCCTACTGCCACAGGCTGCTGGTGCCAATGTTCTAAAGGAAATGATCATCCTCGTCTCGAATTTGGAGGCAAAGTACAGCTTATGATTACCTCAATGTCTAACTTTGACCTTTCACTGTAGGTTGAAAACTGTTTTTTCACTCCTTGAGCGTGGGTCGAAGTCTTGTGGCTAGCTGCGTGTCGAGGAACTGGGCCTACCTGTGGCTGCACCTTCTCTATGAATAACCTGGTAATATCCTTGATTTTCCTTTTCACTTTGGGTTCCAAAGGGATTTTGATATGTTCTTCTATGCAGATATTGACATATTCATGCTATTCCTCCTTCAGACATGATTAGCAAGGTCCAACAAAATGTCTCTGGTAGTTACCTCTATGATCTCATTCGAGATTTCGAAACAAAAAATCTCTATAACAGTTGTCACATTGCAAAATCTTGCATGGCATCGCTCCTCAGAACTCGCATAATGCGTACATGTGGTTTTAGCCAGGCCTGGGCGTCCAAAGCTAATAACATTGCTTTGAAACATTTACATAACTTCATGCTCACCAACCATACGATAAACATGGCCATCTTGACATAGTTTTACCCATACATCTGTCATTTTGAATGTTTTCTCGTTCCTCCAACTATTAATTCAAGGTGCCTACCACTCATCAACCGTTCCAATAGAGGCTATTTGAAGTGCTCCGATATCCTATTCTTGGTAGTACTTGCACACTTCCACTCAGAAGATCGGGCTGCCCTCTATATGAAAACGTCAAGGGAAGGTAGATCAAGCAACTCGGGGATGTTTACTTGATGAAGCAGCGCCACCCTCTGCTCGTATATCTTGCAAAAGTCTGCTTTGAGAGGCAATTCACATGATCTAGATTTGGTCTCTTCGTGCTCAACCCTCCAGTTCACAAGCTCGCTCTAGGCATAACAAAAACCATGCTGAGCACTGATAATGCTATAACTAACGAATATATTGTGAACTGCAGACATGCCTGGGAAGCCAGAGTGTTCTCGATGTGCATCGCCTGCCACCATATCGTATCTTTGGTCTTTATGTCGACCAGCTTGATAAAGTGCACCATATCTCTCTACACCTTGCTATCTGGCAGGCGAATGAAGTGTTACTGAAATTTGATATAAAATGAACGGATCTACTACGAACTTACGATTCTACGGATGAAATAATCACTAGAAAGCGAGTTCTTCAATCGAACGTACGCTCCTAGTCACTGAGGTGAGAAAAAGAAGGCGTAGCTATCAGGAGGGGTTTTTGTACCGCTAATAAACTTATTCCACCAATTCTCGCTCCAGTATGCACTGATTAAAATTTGACTTAGCCAATTTTTCTTTAGATCTTTTCCATCTACCGTAACCGTTAATGAGTCCTTGGGGGCTGATTCAACTGAAGATTCATTCATGGTTACAGAAGGTCCCAGCTTCCGCTTCTTCCTAATATCAAGGCCTTTGACAGCAGTCGTTTTTGAGCTCTGTTGAGCGTTTCTACGAACGGTCGTTGATTTAGGTGGAGGTCGTGAACTGAAGGACTATGTTTCTGTTGCATGCATAAGTTACGATCGATACATATACTATCATGGTATAACACACACTTGCGTATGTTGGTACGACCATGCGTATCAGCCTTACGGATATAATGCTCGTCCTCATCGGTCACTGGCCTGTTGGGTACCTGGCGATATATTTTGGAAATCGACAATCACAAAGACAAATAAGTATCATACTTAATAGAGGGTAGATCTGTTCGCCGGCATCAGTGACCTTGCCCCAAATGGATAATAATGCACCAAACTAGGAAGAGTGGCTTCAATGTAGGTGAGTCTTATCTTATTAAGTGTTCTACATAAAGATATTGGCGACGTTATAACTAACTGGTTACAGCTATAAATTAGAAAAGAAGGTCATTATATATATCTAGTCTCAAGTCAATACGTCGTTATGTAGTCCCCTAAGAATATACAATTAGAGGGTCCTGTTCGCAGGGTAGCGACTCTGTTACGCTGGAGTGGCCTTGACTGGTTTTTTGGGGTATGAAATGGCGTCTTCGTATATGCCTAGTCGTCCCGTCCAGAAAATGGTTCTGATGGAATATATATTAGGATGAAAGCCATTTCCGGAGCATGACTAGCTGGATATTGTTAGAAGTATGTTATATGTTCGTCCGATAATGTACTGGCTTTCGGTGCTCGACAATACATTTCATCTGGTGGGAACAGGGGGATATGTAACCGTGCACATAATGAATATATATTCCACTAGTCGAGGATGGTATGCAGGTTATAGAGTAGCGAGAACATACATTCTTTTGTCCCGAAACATGACCTTGTTACATTGTTTTAAATTCGTTAGTGATAGTTCATGGGTTGGGCTGATCAAGAGTCCCTGGTAACACTTACTTTCTGTGCAAATCCTGTACGACATCCAACCAACTCCTTCTAAATCATCCGCTCATCTTCGTCCATGTCATAGATTTTTTCTGCGCTGAATGACCAATTCCAATCCTCAACACACAGTTCCTTAATTGGGAGGGGCTGCGTCCGAATTTTCTTGCATTGAGATAGAGTCATACGTGGCCGTCAGAGTCTCTGATAGCGGCTTGAACACCCTATCAGGCATATCAGACATCGCAGTGACAAAAGAGATCGGCCTGCATATTAGCCTGGACGTGGATTCGCACTCCGAGCAGTCGGCGTGATCTTCAGCCTTAAGAGAGCAAGATTCCGAGGCTCGCACAGCTGAGAACTTGGGTTTCTTTGAAGCGTTATATTCCTGGTTTCGTGACGTATCTTGAACATCTCGTAAATCTGAGAGCCGCTGACGCACTCTGGCTCTGGAAACTACGAAAAAGAAGACTTAGACAGAGCCGACGACAGGTAAGTGATAGGAGATTGTGTTCAAGTGGTCAGTGGCACGTCATGTTCAAATTGGTCACGTTTTTGTTCAGCGCTCAATATTCAATCTGGCATACTGACAATGAGCCTTATTTGTTCCTGCGCCTTCCAAGCTGAAAGGCTTGCATATTTCTCCACAGTAAGTACTGAATTAAAATACATCTCTATAAGCATTAATAAGAAGCTCTAGAGAACAGGTAAGACTAATCATAAACCGCATAATGATGAAAAAAAAAATGGAAGGAAGAAGTAGAATATCATAGCACGCAACAATGAAGGTGATCATTACGGCCTTCCCAGCGCCTTCCGTGCCTCTTCACTGGCTTTGCGTGCGCTCGCAAGTGACGGTCTTGCATCCACAGCAGATTCAGTCCCCAGGGATCCATTCAATCCGTCCGGTTCAGACGTAGACGGAGTCATCCCTCTTCGACCCGCATTGTTCGCAGCTGCAACAGCCCGTAGTATATTCCCATTACTATGCCTTTTTTTTGCACGAAGCGTTCCCGTGGTAGATAAATTGGTTGAACTAGATGCAGGGGCCTTCGCAGGGATGCCACCACGCTTGAGGAATGGACTCGGAAGGTTCTCTTCGTCTGCGAGGTCATACTCTGGCGCGGTGCTTGCGCGTTGTATGGGAGGGGGAATAGCGATGCTGTTTTTGCCCATTGAAGATGTAGGATTGGAGGTCGAGTGCAGATGAGGATGAGGAAGTGGCTTAGGTCGTATTTGGGAGGTCGATGCCGCAGCGGAGGACGATGACGACGATGCCGCAGCAGAGATAGTAAATCCCGTTGGATCTGACTTCGAAGCAGGTAGCGTATTTGACCGTGTCGCTGAAGGTCTTGCAGAAGCACGGATTGAAGGCCGACGCAGACGAGTAGGAGGAGCTGCCGATGTTGGCGCCTGTACTGCCGTCGAAGACGTTGAATTTGATGAGGATGATCCAGCATCCGACAAATCGCCATTATCCTTCTCCCTCCTTTCGCGTTCCTTCCTTGCACTAGGACTGGGAGGAGGACTAGGATCGTTCGCGTCTCCATGCACTTGTCCACGCTCATCACCGTCCTCGAAGTCAAAGATCTTCGTGAAGTTGAGCCCAACCTTGGGCGAGTTGTTGAAGAGGTTCGCTACCTCTGCTGGAGCTGGAGTAGCTAACGTCTCCCCAGTGGCAGTGAGTACAACGCCTTTCATTGCAGAAGGTAGGAAAGCATCATAGTTCGGACGGGTGATGGGAGTTTCCAGAGGTTGAGGACTGAACAGCGCAGCTTTCGGTGTAGGTGCTGAGAGAAGGCGACGCTTCTGTCCAGGAGTCTCTTGTGTCATATGAGCTAAAGGCTTGAGTAAATTCTTGACTTCCTCCAAAGGAGTCTTCTCCTTGCGTCCTAAAGGTCACTGTCAGCCTGGACGACGATGGTTTGTGAACTGAAGCTCACCTTTCGTAACTCCCTCTTCTAACTTCTTCAGCTTCTCTTCCAACTCCCTCAACTCCTCCCTGACATCCTCCTGCCTCTCCGCCTCCGTTCTCAGTTCCTCCTCTCTGACATTAATCCACCGGACGCGCTCCTCAACAGCCTTAATGCTGACATCCACCTCCCTCTTGATCTCCACCTCTCTCGTCTCCCAAGCATGGCACACCTCCGCCTCTCGTCTCCTCACGGCCTCCATGATCTCCTCCTCGCGCTTCACCATCGCTGCCGCAACCTCAGCCTCGCGCTGTCCCACCAGTATACGAAGGGCATCTTCTCGCTCCATTACAGCGCGCTTGATGGCCACATCCAAGTCCTGTTGCGTGTACTGTTTGTGTTGCTGCATTTGGGAAAGAGTTGCGATTTCGTGGTCTTTCTGTGTGAGTAGGGCAGTTATATGCTGCTCTTTTGCCATTAAGGCTTGTTCGCGCGCGACGAGCTCGCGTTCCCTGCTGTCGACGGTTGCTTTATGCGTCTTCACCTGTGAAAGCCTGAGGAGAAGTTGTTTAGATGAGGTGAAGTCGAAGTGGAGGTGTAAACATACATCTTCTCGGTTTCAGTGACCTTGAGAACAAGCTCTAGCCTTTCGTGCTGGAGCAGTTGAGTAGCAGAGGGACGCATTGCAGGCTGTTGCGGCGGTTAGTTGGTACAAACGCACAGGCGACATAACAACTTACGTTGAGATTTAGCATGGCCTTGATTACACCAGACAGTGCAGTCGAGTAACCCCTTGGTAGTGGTGGTATGCGGCCATTTCTATTCGAGTATTCAGCCACGAAGTATACAAAAGCACTGTAGGCTTACCTAATAAAGATGCTAAGTTCGGAGTGGGTCTTTGCTTCATGAAAAGGAGGTTTAAGGGCGCAAAGTTCATATATCAGACAGCCAAGTGACCAGATGTCGGATTTGGAGTCGTATGCCTTCTCCTGCATAAGCTCCGGGGACATGTAATAAGGCGTCTGGAAGGAGGTTAGTGTTATGATACCACGAGGACCAGAGCAGCTCACTCACCCCAACGTATGTATTCGCGAAGCTGGCTTGCGGGAGCGCCTTTGATAATCCAAAGTCACCGAGTTTGACAGTGTTGCTCTCGTCAAGGAACACTGTCTTCGCGTGAGCTAAGAGTCACACGAGCGAACTAACAAGACATACCATTATCTGGCTTCAAATCACGATGCAAGATCTGTGCCCTTCTATCCTTCCCATCCGACTCCAACGCTCCTCCAAGCCCAGAGCTACTCGGTGTCCTCCCGTGGCCATTTGGATGATGGCAGTGATGCAGTGCAAGGAGTATTTGCATAAAGTAGTTCCAAATCGTGTCTTCGGGTATCGGTCGGTTTTGCCTCATCGCTTGCTTGATGATGGTAGAAAGGTCGCCGCCACCACAATATTCCATGAGTATGTAGAGAATGCCAGCGTCTCTATCGACATAACGGTCGTGATATCGTACAATGTGGTCGTGATGGAGGTCTTTGAGGATATTTCTGTATTTTTGGCTCAGCGGGGACGCAACAGCAGGCAAGTTTCGAGCTTACACTTCTGAAACTATCTGTTTTCTATCTCGCTCGCTCATGCGCTCGAAATTAAGCTCTTTCCGCGCGAATATCTGCAAGAAAAGAAGGTTAATTCAAAGAATATAATCGCGTCAAATAAGTGGCTACGTACCAATCCATCTGCTTTCCTTCTGACTTTTCGTATTATTCCAAAGGAGCCGTTCCCAATAACGTCTAGTGACTCGTATTGGTCGAGAAAGGAGGACATGGTGGTTCGGAAAGAACGTGTTTGGCCGTTGCAGGCGTTGGCCGCCTAACAATTGACGTTCAACCGGCACGTGACCGTGACACGGTCCGAGTTCAGGCGCGTCAATTAGCTTCGCATCAATCTTCAGTGCCTACGATGCAGATTTATTTATAACGACGTGTGTATAAATAATTGGTAGGTATGTACATACGGGATTATATCTGGTGCGTGATTGTTGGAGGCAGATCCATCGAGTAGTTAATATATACAGTTGGCGATGTATTGTAAATGTCATGATGTATGGGTATGATGAAAAGTCTGATATCCCAGACCTTAGATGTGATAAGTGAGAGAGGGAACATGCAACGAGAGCACAAGATAAGTGTACGAGGTATGCGATGAGAGTGAATAAATAAACATCCACGTGAAGATATACAGAGGAAAGTAAAATGCAAGTTGGTCCGATGCAAAGCGAATAATAATAAGATAATGTCCAGAAAGGAGCGTTCTATGAAAAGCATAACGACTATTTCACGGCGACGCCTTCAGCCGGAGGACCTTCCTTACCTTCTGCCAGGTTGAGTCCAGTTTCACCGTCCGCGGAATATCACGTCCCACCACGCCCATATCCGTATAGAGCACCGGCATACCAAATTCTCTATCCAATCGAAAGCTCGCGCCAGCTTCGAGCATCCAGTCTAAGCCTAATCGACCAGCATCGCCGTCAGCACCAATCGTGAATTCTGCACATACACCCTGCACATCGAGCTTCACGCGCCTCCCGGATATAACAGTCGCGGGTTTGAACCCGAGTTGGAGAAGCGTCGATGATGGGATTAAAGAGGTGGAGTGGGTGGTGTCAAGGATAAAGTTGGTTGTAATGGCGGAGGGATGGTATGAAGGGAGTTGCGAACTAGTCGGAATAGGAGGTGGCGAAAGATGGCGCTGAGGAGGACGGTGTGAAGATGATGATGATGATGCGCGATCGTAATCATATGATGAGAATGAGTGGGCAGACGGCGAGGGCGAACGTTTCGCATCTTCTTGCCATTTCTCTTCGTATCCTGGTGACAGTGAGGTCGCCTTCTGAATATGATAGTGCTCGCCGAATCCAGCAGTCCCTAGATTAGGCGCAGAATTCTCCTTGCGAGGTATCTTCTGCCAGCTATGATTTCCTACAATCTTCACCACCAAGCACCAGGCCACGAGTCCCTTGAGTTTCCCGTGTGGTATGCGTACGCCAGCGCAGGGAAGGGTGTCGATTTGTGTCGTTTGTGGGATAGCGTCAAGGCCAATGGCATCTTGGAGGTCGTCCCGTCTTGGTAGACCTGTGTGATGGTGGTAGGAGTGATCCTCTGGACAGAGACCGTGGCTGAACTCTGCATCGTCGTCCATGCGGGGATGCAACGAGGGTAATGGCTTGTTCATACTCGAGGCGTAGATACTAGACGAGCTTGTTTCCTGAGAGTGCTGCTTCATCCAGCTGTAGCCATAGCCTACTTCTGGCTTTTCGTCGCCATACGGCTTGTGTGCTTGTAAAGTCAAAGAGTGCGAGAAGTACGTCTCATCATCGTCCTCTCGTCCATGATACGATGCTACAGTGTTTGGAAGAGACGGTGAAGGGTGATATGGCATGAGAGGGGTCGTTGGTGGTTTCTGACAGATGAAATTATACGTCGCTTTTGAATCAACGTTGCTTTGATAATATATATGAATAGAAACGATTGAATTGCTGTTCCCAAGCGAATAACAGCCGGCGTTGTACGGAGATAAGGAAAGATGATCAAAAAGCGTGGACGATCACGGTTCTCGGTACAACCGTAGCTTACAAGGCAAGGTGACGGCTAAGGTTGGCGTTCAGGTTGGTCTGCTGTAAGCTGTACCTCTAGCTTCATAGCCTATACTTATACACAGCCATATATATCATGATTTCCGGTGACGTGCTGTACGGAGGAGGCTATTCAACCTGGAGGTGGGGAAACACGACAAAGTTGTACAAGGCGTTCGGTGATAACAGTAGCAGAGTTCAGTATTGACGTAACGATCGATACGGTCGTGCGATACAACTTTTCGTAACGATTCACATCGGAAAGTACAGATTTTCAGGTGACCTGAAAATTAGCGATAAACTTAAAGTTTATATAATATCTTCGGACTGACTAAAAGCTAAACTTATATTTACCAATTTTGTTGTACCTATACTTTGATCGAAAATTTTGTATTTAGTCATGTTTTATTGCTCACTGAAACAATAAGCTTAAACTTCAGTTTCGGTAGGGCTGAAATCATTGCTTAATTCATAAGCTTTTGTCAAAGTTTAATAATGGCTGAAAATAGACATTTCAATTACTTGGGGTTGTGGGCCATTGCAAGCATGGCAGCAC
>ML213724.1:0-29637 GCA_004379715.1 Crucibulum laeve
AAAGCGAAAATGAGTGCTTTATATTATGGTAGCTATTCGTCATTGGGGTAAGATACAAAAAAGTTTTGAATATATAAATTAGCTTTACATGAGATACATGCGATAGAACAATTCACATCGTGGCCACGAACAGAGCCCTGATGTCGCAAGAACAGGTCGTAGAATTTGGGGAGCTATAGGAAAAGTATTAGGTGGCAAAGTAGGTTAAAGAACGAAACACATAACTGAGCGAAGGATTCAGACATCTTCGGGCCCCTTCCAACACGAGGACTGAAAACCACCCATGACGCATTCTCACCGTAGCGAGAGCAGTGTGTCCCGGCGTTTTCATCAGTCCAAGACTGTTGTTGAGAGGCACTATCGGATTAAGACATCAAGGGAGAGGCTAGACGAGGTGAATGAACAAAATGAGTTCGATGAATGAAGAAAAGTATGACAGCAACTCACCTCTTTTATACCTTTCCAGCGCCTTAAATCGTGGAGAGAAAATCTCTTCACATTGTCAGGTTTACGTTATAGGATTGTAACATTAGTGTGCTGTGGTGTGAAGAGCGCCAGTGGGTAGCTCTTGAGATAACCGTTCGCTCGTCGTTTGAGGTCGAGTTGAAAATGGTGGGTGGTTACATGGCACGAAGGCCTCTAAGAGAGAAACTAGGACAGAGTGATAGAGCAAGGAGGTAGAAGGGTAGACGACGTTTCAAGTCGAAGACGCGTAGTTTCTGTTGCGCTTGACGCGTCCTATAGCATGTGGTCAATGCAACTAGACCTGAGCGAGGGAACAAGGGAAGTGGGCAGAGGATTGCAATGGCTGTTGTTTGCAAGCGAGATTGTTTACGATAGGCGTGCTCAATTTGGCTGTCGGAGGTCAAAAAAAGGGTTTAGAAACATGATTTAGAGCTGGAAAGGGGGTAGGTAGGCCTCGTCTAGATTAAAATTTAGAACAGCTCGTCGAGCAACGGCAGAGTTGAATATTGATCCATATGGGCTGCGGCATCCCGGCTGATGTCACTTAAGGGCATTTAGAAAAATAATCTATGTTTCTAAATCCTGCGGGAAGTCACCCACTCTCTATTGCTTGTTGCGCGTCTAATATTATCTCGTCCATCAGGTTCTTTGCTAAAATAAATGATGCTTCTGTTAGTAGCATCATGATAGTTATCATCACCTTTCACCTATCACTCCGGACCGGCGACTATTTTCGGCGTTGCAAAATGGTGTGCAAAATTGTATGCACATTGTTTAAATTTGCTAAATTTAAACAACGTGCATACAATTTTGCACACCATTTTGCAACGCCGAAAATAGTCGCCGGTCCGGAGCGTATTACAGTGATACGGCCCAACGGCGCCGGAAACCCCATTGATCCGCAGCACAGCTACCAGATCCATTTGAAAACCAATGTGGCCAAATCCTAGCCGATCTCGAAGTCTGCATCCCCCACCTTTCGAGCAACGTTGATCAGTCATTTCTGTCGCCCTGACCAAAGTTTACCTATTCTCTAGCCATGTCAGTTGGGCCTGCTCCTCGCAAAGTGGTTGTCGATGACACCGACAGCAGCATAAATTACGTGGGCGATGGCTGGTTTCAGGACCATGGGAGTACGGATAATTCAGGCAACTTTGGGCCCACGTACCAACATACGTTACACGGAACGAAGAGTAACGCTAGTCTGTCGTATTCATTCAGCGGTATCATCGTTTATTTGATTGACACCGCCAACATCCGCTCACATGCATCTTACAGGTTCGAATATACAGGTGTATGGTACAACTGCTATTCATAATAACTCAGGCGTCCTGGATCCTTGGTTTGAATGTTTTATTGATGGAATTCGCATCGACAATAGCAGCTTCACATTCGTCGAAAATAACTGGGTGTTATGTCAAGCTCCGAAACCCTTTACGGATGGAAAACATGAACTAACGGTCAACATAACGTCTGCTGGCACAACCTTTTGGTTCGATGACATTCAATATGTGCCTTCTCCCGACGTTCCATTGGATACTACTACTATTCTCATAGATGACAGCGATCCAGCTATAGTCTATGATAATCAATGGCAAGCTTTAGGTGGTACATCCAGGATGACCACAAAAACGGGTGGCAGTATGACATTCAACTTTATTGGTACGTGTTAGCCCCTGTCGTGTCTTGTCAACCTCATCATGCGATCATTTTCAGGTAAATCCATTAGCTGGGTCGCGTTCATCCCTACCGAACTCCCTCACACCTCCTCGAGTGCAACTTACTCCATCGATGGCGGACCACCAAGTACATTCATTCTCAATGGCCTTTCACCACAGTCCATTACCATCTATAACCAAATCTTTTTCACTACCCCCGACCTCACACCTGGACCTCACAATATTACTGTAACCAATCGCGGAAGCGGGTCAACTACGCCACTAGCCATCGATTACTTGCTAGTCACTAATGCATCGATGCCCAATACTTCCAACCGCGATCCTTCTTCGACGGGATCAGATCCCAGCCAAAGTTCCTCACCAGCGCAGAACAATAGCGGGGCTCCAATTGGAGCTATAGTGGGAGGCGTAGTGGGTGGATTAGTGCTCACCGCAGTTCTCCTCGGACTGTTATTCTTCTGGAGACGTCGTCGAAGGCAAGACAACGATCTCGCCGATCGACATGCTGAGCAAGTTCAACCATTCAATCCAGGTGGTGCAATACTCGAGCCGTTCTATGTATCACCACAACAGACTACTCAGGTTTCTCCTATGCGACAGGCGCCGTTGGCACCATTACGATCCGGTCATACGTCGCAACCAAGTTTCGGTGAAAGCTCCACAGGTTTTACAAGCACTGATTTCACTTCGTCGACGCCACCTGCGTTATATCACCAATACGGTGAAACCAGAAAACACGATCCCTCGCCTTCAGCGCCACCCCAGAGCAACATATCCGGCTCTACAGCAAATATTGTACAGCATCAAGACAGTGGTGTCCGGTTGCCCCACAATGAGGATACGGTGGATGTACCTCCACATTATACGGTCTCGTAGCGTCTTACTATCGAGTAGATAGGTCGGAAATGCATCTTATCTGACAAGCCTTTGCCCAGAAAAACGATACCTTACACTGTACACAAGTCTTCATGGTCCATTTCGTCCCTTCATCCGCTATAGATTCCCGCACTGCTGCCCACGTCTCCTGTAGTCCTCCCTTCGAGCTCCCCAGCGTCGCTGTAAGACGGCCCCAATTGAGCAACGCGCTCTCATTTAGGTACTCTTGACCGTCTTGAAGAATGACGTTCTATAACTTCCTAGAGAGCTTTGACCAGCTTTGGGGAGCCGCAGACCTAGTAGCAGGGGTGGATGATGTAGGTCACAAGTTCTCGAAGCAAGGAGACCAGTGGTCCCAGTGTTGAAGGATGCCAGCTATGAATGTTGGAATAACGAGCGCTACACTGCTTATTCTAATTTAGCTTTCTACGATCATGGCGTCCGAAGTATGTTTTATTATTCATTTCTCCCCTTGATACACACATATTTTATTTATCTTTCATTCTTATGGCGTTCTATGCCGTGTTTTACCATTTCTCCTTTTTGCTTTAATTATCTACTTCAAAGTATATAAGCAGTATTAAATTGTAACAAATACCTCGCGCGTTTGCGAGGGTCACTGTCTAAAAACCCGAACTACACAAGACTGCTTCGTTTATTTCAATAATGAACGCAACATATTGTTGATTCAGTGTGACGAAAACGCTTAAAGGTTATTTCAGGGCAGTGAAGTGGTTCCCGTATTTGTGATGTAATGAGTATGAGGGCGCGTCGGAGAAGAAAAATGAGGATGCATATGTTTCTATTTGGATTTGATTGACAAAGACCTCTGATCAGGACTCTGACTCTCGTTTGGACGGAGCCTCACGCAAGCCTATTGCAGCTGCTAACTCTGTTGGCACTTCCACCACTGGATCACGTCGGCGCAAGTCTTCGTCCACAACCGCCTGGAGAGCACGACAACGAGGTAGTGGTGCCCGACCTGCAAGACGAGATACCATCGAAGAACTTCACCTTGCACATGATGATTATTGCCTGTATTGAACAATATACTAGATACCCTCTGCGCCAAGTCATCGTCTTATTCCTATAAGTGGCTTGAAGGTTTTAGTGTCTATTTGACGAGCGTGAATACACGCGATGAGCTTATGTTGAAGTGAGCTTTGTAAATCCTTGCATTCCACATGGATTTCTACTGATAGGAATGACTGTTCACTCTTGCTCTAGGCGACGTTTGTAGTACTGGAATCTAAGCTTTATAGACCACGTTGCGCAGTTGCAGAGTCTAATGATATCTCATCCATCAAGCTCTTCACTAAAACGAATGATGGTTACGAACGACCCAAATTCTGTGACAATGTATTCATCAATTTCAATACATAGCGTTATGATAGTCATCTCCACGCCCACGACTACCGACCCCTTGATCCACAGCTACCAGACACATTCACAGACGGTCCATTTGAAGTTCAGCCATGTTGCCAAATCCTAGCCGACCCGAAGTCCGCATTCCCCACCTTTCCAGCAACGTTGATCAGTCATTTTCTGTCGCCCCGGACGAAAGTTTGCTTATTCTTTAGCAATGTCGGTTGGACCTGCGCCTCGCAAAGTGGTCGTCGATGACACCGACAGAAACATAAATTACGTGGGCGATGGCTGGTTTCAGGACCATGGGAGTACGGATAGTTCAGGCAACTTTGGGCCCACGTACCAACATACGTTACACGGAACGAAGAGTAACGCTAGTCTGTCGTATTCATTCAGTGGTATGATTTTTTATTTAATTTACATCGTCAACATCTGCTCACATGCATCTTACAGGTTCGGATATACACGTGTATGGTACAACCACCATTCGTAATAACTCAGGCGTCCTGGATCCTTGGTTTGAATGTTTCATTGATGGAATTCGCATCAACAACAGCAGCTTTGGAGCCGTTGAAAATAACTGGGTGTTATGTCAAGCTCCGAAACCCTTTACGGATGGAAAACATGAGCTAACGGTCAACATAACATCTGCTGGCACAACCTTTTGGTTAGACGACATTCAATATGTGCCTTCTCCCGACGTTCCATTGGATACTGCTACTATTCTCATAGATGACAGCGATCCAGCTATAGCCTACGATGATCAATGGCAAGCTTTAGGTGGATCATCAAGGATGACCACAAAAACGGGTGGCAGTATGACATTCAACTTTATTGGTACGTATTAGCGCTTGTCGTGTCTTGCCAACCTCGTCATGCGATCATTTTCAGGTAAATCCATTAGCTGGTTTGCGTTCATCCCTACCGAACTCTCTCACACCGCCTCGAGCGCAACTTACTCCATCGATGGCGGACCACCAAGTACATTCATTCTCAATGGCCTTCCAGCACAGTCTACCATTACCATCTATAACCAAATCTTCTTCACTTCTCCAGATCTCACGCCCGGACCTCACAATATTACTGTAACTAATCGCGGAAATGGATCAACTACACCACTAGCCATCGATTACTTGCTAGTCACGAATGCATCGATGTCCGATACTTCTAACCACGATCCTTCCTCGACGGGATCAGATCCCAGCCAAAGCTCGACAGCGCAGAGCGACAGCGGACCTCCAATTGGGGCTATAGTGGGAGGCGTAGTGGGTGGATTGGTCCTCATCGCAATTCTCCTCGGACTCTTGTTCTTCTGGAAACGTCGGCAACGGCAAGACGATGATCTCACTGATCGACATGCTGAACAAGTTCAGCCATTCAATCCAGGTGGTGCAATACTCGAGCTGTTCTATGTATCACCACAACAGACTACTCAGGTTTCTCCTATGCGACAGGCGCCGTTGGTATTACGATCTGCTCATGCATCGCAACCAAGTTTTGGTGAAAGCTCCACAGGTTTTACAAGCAGTGATTTCACTTCGTCAACGCCACCTGCATTATATCACCAGTATGGCGGAACCAGAAAGCACGATCCCCCTCCTCCAGTACCACCCCTGAGTCGCATATCCAGCTCTACAGCAAATGTTGTACAGCATCATGACAGTGGTGTCCGGTTACCTCCCAACGAGGATGCGGTGGATGTACCTCCACATTATACGGTCTCGTAGCATCTATCTAGGTAGATAGGATTCAGAACTGGACGTTGTTGTTGACCCTTCTTGACGCCCATGAGTTTGAGGGAAGCTAGACGAACAAATCTCACTTATGGTTACCTGACTTTAGTTTGCCAATGGCCATCTGAAACGTATTCTATTCCGAATTTTTTCGAGATGGGCCTGCACTCATTCGAGCTAATTCTTTATAACTGCAAATATATTCGCATGCTTTACTGTTACCACAATTAATATACCTAAGATAATGATTAAAACTATGAATAAATGACGATGTGACCAAGGGTTCGCTATCATTGAGAACATTATTTATTGTCGACAGTGAGGGGACGAGTAGTTTGTTGTATGGTTTCGGGAGAAGGGATGCAAAGATGTTATGGACTCGGAGGCGGTTGGGAAGTACATATAAGTGATGGCCCTTTGCCCTATATGGATTGTCAGTGCCTATCTGGCAACCGAAATCGTGGTCAATCAGAATCCAGGTACGCATTTTAGGTAGTAATGGATGGCGCGTCGCGACGCGTTTATGTAGTTTACATAAAGTGCAAAATCAGCGCGACGAGTGTTTGAATGGTATGTATTGATAACGTCTTTGCTGCGCTCAAGTAGACTTAAACACTTTAGATAACGGAGATAGAGTCACAAGGATATGTGATAATAATTTACATGCGAAGATAGCAGTTATTCAAAAGATGGACGGCATGATGTTAAGAGTGTAAAATTGAAACAAAGGTCAATAAATCAAATAATAGGATAATAGGTAGTGAGAACTTCCAGGTGGTCGATAAACGATAAAGGAGAGAATACAACAATATGAAAGAGAATGGAAAATAATACGGACCAATCAATGCATAGTGATGCGCACCCGCTAATAGCCGCGCATACTGCGAGCACCACCTGCTTCATGGCCATCGGCTCACCATTCATCGGAACGCATTGAATCGGAAATGCACCTTACCTGACAAGCCTTTGCCAAGAAAAACGATACCCTACACTGTACACAAGTCTTCATGATCCATTTCGTCCCTTTATATTGGCACACTCGGGTTCCGGCACTGCCGCTCACGTCTACTGCAGTCCTGCCTCCGAGCTCCCCAGCGTCGCTGAAAGACTGCTTCTCTTGATCTTTTGAAGAATGGTGTTTCATCACTTCGTAGAGAGCTTTGAGCAGCTTTGGAGGAGCCGCAGAGAGCTATTAGCAGGGATGGATGATGTAGGTCACGAGTTCTCGAAGAAAGGGGACCAGTGGTCCCAATGTTGTAGAATGCCAGCTATGAACGCAACATGTTGATTCAGTGCGACAAAAACTCTCAAAAGGTTATTTCAGGGAAGTGAAGTGATTCCCATATTTGTGATGTGATGAAGACGAGGACGCACCTGGACGCGCGCATATGCTTATATTTGTATTTGATTGCCAAATACCTCTGATCAGGGCTCTGGCTCTGGCTCTGGCTTGGACGGGGCCTCACGCACTCAGGTCCACCACTGGGTGCAAGTCTTCAAGTCTTCACCCACATCCACCCGGAGAGCACGGCGTCAAGATAGTGGTGCCCGACCTGCAAGATGAGATACCATCAAAGGACTGCCTTCACCTTACACATGATTATTATTGACTAGATTAAACAAATCCTAAATACCTTCTGTGCCAAGTCATCTATCGTCTTTTTCCTATATATGGCTCGAAAGTTTGGTGTCTAATTGACTACTGCGATGAGCTTATGTTGAACTGAACTTGGTACTCAACCCCTTCAATCCGCGTCGATTTCTACTGATAGGAATGATTATCCTCTTGCTATAGGCGACGTTTGTAGTGATAGTCATCTCCACTGCACGGCCCAACGACTGCCATGACTACTGAAAACCTCTCGATCCATAGCATAGCTATCAGATCCATTTACAGACGGTCCATTTGAAATTCAGCCATGTTGCCAAAGCCTAGCCAACCCGAAGTCCGCATCCCCCACCTTTCAAACAACGTTGATCAGTCATTTCTTTCGCCCTGGACGAAAGTTTACTTATTCTTTAGCAATGCCTCGCAAAGTGATTGTCGATGACACCGACAGGAACATAAATTACGTGGGCGATGGCTGGTTTCAGGACCATGGGAGTATGGATAATTCAGGTAACTTTGGGCCCACATACCAGCATACGTCACATGGAACGAAGAGTAACGCTAGTCTGTCGTATTCATTCAGCGGTATGATTGTATATATGATTGACGTTGTCAACATCTGCTCACATGTGTCTTACAGGCTCGGATATACTGGTGTATGGTACAACCGCCATTCGTAATAACTCAGGCGTCCTGGATCCTTGGTTTGAATGTTTCATTGATGGAATTCGCATCGACGACAGCAGCTTTTGGGCCATTGAAAATAACTGGTTGATATGTCAAGCTCCAAATCCCTTTACGGATGGAAAACATGAACTAACGGTCAATATAACGTCTGCTAGCACAACCTTTTGGTTAGACGACATTCAATATGTGCCTTCTCCTGACGTTCCATTGGATACTGCTACTATTCTCATAGATAACACCGATCCAGCCATAACCTACGATGATCAATGGCATGCTTCAGGTGATTCGGTAAGGATGACCACTAAAACGGGTGGCAGTATGCCATTCAACTTTATTGGTACGTATTAGCACCTGTCGTGTCTTGCCAACCTCATCATGCGATCGTTTTCAGGCAAATCCATTAGCTGGGTTGGATTCATTCCTACCGACACCGCGTCGAGTGCAACTTACTCCATCGATGGCGGACCACCAAGTACATTCATTCTCAATGGCCTTCCAGCACAGTCTACCACTGCCATCTATAACTAAATCTTCTTCACTACCCCAGACCTGACGCCCGGACCTCACAATATTACTGTGACCAATCGCGGAAATGGATCAACGACACCACTAGCCATCAATTACTTGCTAGTCACGAATGCATCGATGTCCGATACTTCCAACCACGATCCTTCCTCGACGGGATCGGATCTCAGTCGAAGTATCTCAACAGCACAGAGAGCAGCACAGAGCGACAGTGGACCTCCAATTGGGGCTACTTCCTCGACGGGATCAGATCCCAGCCAAAGTATCTTAACAGCACAGAGAACAGCACAGAGCGACAGTGGACCTCCAATTGGGGCTATAGTGGGAGGCGTAGTGGGTGGATTGGTGCTCATCGCAGTTCTCCTCGGACTGTTATTCTTCTGGAAACGTCGTCGACAACAAGACGACGATCTCGCTGATCAACATGCTGGCCAAGTTCAGCCATTCAATCTGGGTGGTGCAATACTAGAGCCATTCCATCTATCACCACACCGTAAAAGCTCTATAGGCTTTTCAATCACTAATTTCACTTCGTCGACACCACCTGCATTATATCACCGATATGGTGAAACCAGAAAACACGATCCCTCTCCTCCAGTACCACCACAGAGCAGCATATCCGTCTCTACAGCAAATGTTGTACAGCATCATCACAATGGTGTACGGTTGCCCCACAATGAGGACACGGTAGATGTACCTCCACATTATACGACCTTGTAGCATCTTACTATATAGATAAGATTTAGGACTAGATGTTAATGCTGACCCTTCTTGACGCCCATGAGTTTGAGGGAGGCTCAACGGAACGAATCTCACTTGTGGCTACCCGACTTCAGCTTTTGTCAATGCCCATCTCAAACTGCACTCATTCAAGCCAATTTTATATAACTGCATATATATTTGCATGCTATACTATTGCCACGATTAATATACCAAAGATGATAATTAAAACCATGAATGAGTGACGATGTGACCAAGGGATATATGGAGATGAAATGTGCGCTAAACGACATACAGTGGGATGCAGGTGGTATCAAATGCGAAGTATCCAGTTCCTGTGAGGGTATGTAGAATAAGAAATGTGACGAGTATAATAAATGCATATGAATAATATCAAAAATCGTGGTCATAAAGGAGAAACAGCAGGCGAAACGATGAAAAGACAGACGAGCACTGGGACCTCATCTGAACTCGTTGCTTCCCGATATCATGATGGCGAACCATCCCCACATAGACATCAAGAACCTAACCATCCAAGCTGGGTCAGCACCTAGACCCAGTCCGGGACGCAACTGCATCGCAAGTGCAATGTCGATCGGAGAGCGTGGGGTGCGTTGTCGAGCAGAAAGTTGTGCAGCAACTGCTGTCGCCTTGGAAGCCTGCACCTGATCAGAGTTTGAAGCTGTAGTCGTTGGTGAAGTGGTTGTTGGGGGCGGGGTTATAGGATTCGGTAACAAATTTGCGGGTTCAGGGAAGGCGCCTGGCAGTGACACAGGCACGACTGATTTTGTCTCCTCTTTACTGATTTTCTCAGCCTGGGTAGGCTCTTGGGTCTCCTCTACAATCGAATGCGTTCGTTCCTCTTCTGGAGGTTCGTCAAGGGCTTTCTTTTCCTCTTCCTTTTCTTTTCCCTTCTCCTTCTCCTTGTCTTCTAAACGCGAATGTGCTCTGAGGGTTGGACTAACTGGGCTTGCTGCAGCGCTAGAAGTAGCACTCAATCCGAGAGCAGGTGCGTCAGAAGCTCGAACGCTCCAAGCGGGTCGGTCGCCCCTTTCTTTCTCTCTTCTCGGTGAGCCAGGGATGCTTCTCGGCATCATAGGAGGGGAAGCCGGGGGAGTAGGCATCTGCGATAGAGGCTCCTTCGGGATCACGCTCTCATCCCAAGGCTCCTTCATTTCCCATTTATCAGAGGAGTATGACTGATCTACGTTTCCAAGAAGGGCAGACAGGTTCTCGGGGAGAGGGAGGAAGTCTGGGTCAGGATATTGGCCGTCGTCCAGATAGCCAGCAGAAGAGATGGTGATCAGAGGTATAGTGAGGGGAGGCAGTGAGGGGAGCGTGGGAGTTGGTGGATCGTCATAAGTTTCGTTAAAGTCGTGAATAGTCGTAATAGATGACTGCTCGGCTACAGCAGAAGGTGAGAGGAAGTCGACAGTAGATTTGGATGGAGTGTCATCCAACCAAGTTTGAGCACCCTGCGATCCTATAGTTGTTAGCACGCCATTTTCGAGGATTTCAGAACGTTGCACTATCACGTCCGACGATGTGGATGATGGCTCAACGAGTGTGCGCTTTGTGTCGACCTCCATTGCATCGGGAATAGCAGTAGTCAGCACGGGATCGAGTGATACATGCTTGGAGTCCAAGGCCGGAGGTTGTACTGGAATGGGCTGCTCAACAATAGGATTGTCACTGAACAGCGGCTTGTCTTTCTCTTCAAGAGGCAGAGGGACGATCTCTACGAGGGTCTGGTCAAAGTCAACTGAATGGCTCTCCTCATCTTCCTCCCCTTGCTCTTCCGCGTCCATTTCATTTACCTCAACCTCCGCTCCCATTTCCAAGTATCGAGGACTAGGTGAAGCTGTATCCTCCCCAACGTCCTCGGCGTCTGGAAGAACAAGAAGGACAGCCTCCACTCCCGGAAGTGAAGCAGTCGCGAGTTCCTGTACGAGTTCGAGAACCGCCGCCTGTTGAGCCTCGGCTATAGCTCTGGAATCAACCTCTTCTTCTACTTCCTCAACACCATCAATATATAGTGGTTCTCGAACCTCAACGGTCTCCTCTGGGTCACGGAATGGATCCTCCTCTACCTCATCCTGTTCCTCCTGTTCGAATCGAATGAGATCCATATCTATTTCTCGATCCTGTTGAGCCCAAGGATCCTCCTCTTCCTCGGACCCAGCCTCGATGTCGTCCCAGTTCCAGGAATCTCTTTCGATACGCACCGGATGCATCTCCACTACTACAGCCTCATCAATCTCCACAAGCTTCCTGTGCGGTGCTATGGAAGCGATATCGGATTCCACCTCTCTCCCAACATCAGCTTCAGATTCGGACTCGACATCCACAAGCTTCTCGCGCCCTTGGTCGACGAGGGAACGTTGCAAGGTGGCGAGCGGTGTGTCCTCTTCCTCTTCCCTGTGCTCTGGCTTTGCAGAAACAACATGCGCGGCTTCAGATCCGACCTCAATCAACCCCATTTCTCCATTCCCGACTACGTCTTTCTCCCTATCGTTGAAATCGAACGTCCACACATGAGGAGAAACTACCACATGGTCGTCGTTATCGTCTTCAAGGTCAAGTAACGGGACCGGAACGGGAATGAGTGGTCCATACCCGACACGCCCTCCGATATCTGAGCTGGCGGTGCTGGGCTCCCGGGAGATGATACCCACGTTTGAACTGGGAAGAGAATCCGAGATAGAGTTCTCCGACGACGACGAAGAGGAAAAGTCGATGAGGAAAGCTTTCTCTTTCCCCTTTCCCTTGTCCATGTGATGCATCTCTACGCCTAGCAGCGGGGATTCAGAAGCCAAAGGCGAGACTGGCCGACCATCTGTAAGAAGTCTCGATCCACTGAGCCTGCGCAATGGTACGCCGCCCAAAGAACGGGAGCGACGGTGCTGATGCTTGGAAGGAGGAGACGTTGCTAATGGGTGGGGGAACTGTGGTGAGGGAGAGCGCGGGTATGTGTTGGCATTTAGGGCAAAGACGGACGGGAGCGGAAGAGGGAATTTGAACCCGTTCAACGTAGCTTGTTTTCCGTAGTGTGCAACAGGAGCTGGTGCTTGGAATGGAATAGGCGGTGTTTGCGGAGAGCGAGTATAGGAAGAGGCTGAAGAGTTGGCGGTTAGCGAAGGCGTGGGGAGAGGTAACGGGAAGTTGGGGGTGATCGATGTTGGAGGAGCCGATAGTGGATAAGCATGGGGATGCGGGTGCGGGATGAGCTGGGTCGAGAACGTAGAAGATGGGGCGGGTGAAGGTATAAGAGACGGTAACGCCTCCAGACTCGATGATCGGGAGAGCAACGGCGGCTCCTGATCAAGCTGGAGGTAGTGCTTCTCATTAAACTCCTTCCCGCTTCCAACGTTCGAAGAACCATGATATGTTCCAATGACCGTGGACGATGAAGAAGGCACGTCCACCAGAGATGCAGTCGACGGTGTCATGGCTGTTGGGAGAAGCTCCACAGAATGGAGATGAAGCGGGCGGAGACCGCGTTTCTTCAGCGTGGTTCCAGGCCCGGTGCCTTTTCCCTTAAGCCAATCCCAGTTCCAGTTCCAGCTGGGGGACCATTGGACCCATCCCTTGCTTGTCGACTTCATCGCGCCGTTGGGGATGGGGAGCCTATCAGGTGTGGAGCGAGAGAAGAGGCGGCCGCCGAAGCGGCGGACGAGGCGGAGGATGGCGTATGACAGTGCGAGTGCGAGGAGGGTGTATGATATGATAGGTAGAATGGAGAAGGGGGTCATAGTCGTCTGTGGGGAGAGTTCAGCAGGGGGAGAAATAACCGCCCGCGGTTGGATTGGACTTGTGTGGCACCGAACTAACTGTGGATGCTCTATTCTGCTTGTGTAAAGTCAATAAAAAGAAATCCGTGGATGAAATGTACTTACGAATTGATTCCGTCGCGAAGGTGAGAGTCAAAGGGAAAGCTATTAGGAGAAACAGGTATCGTCAGTCATACTTAAATACTCCAGTCACGGAAATGCATGTACCTCGAGGTAAGGAGTCCAGTTCTATGAACGAAAATTAGCTCGCACCGCCCTCGAGAGGGAGAAGATCAGTGTGTACGCACCCTTCACCATGCACCGAGAGAAATAGGCAGAAAATAGAAAATAGAGCCCACAGGAAGAGATAGTGAAGAGAAGCCATGGTCGTCGAGGACAGTCGTTGCGGTGGTCGTTAGAGATAGAGGCCAAAACGCTGAATAGAGCAACCAAATGAATGGTGGCACGTTCAGTTGAACACGAGGTTACTGCACACAAAGTACACGTGGAGGAGGCCCGGTATCTCCTGCATGTTAGGTTAGTGCTGTGCCAATGAACGATCAAACTAAGTGCTAAATGAATATTGCTTACCTTCACGAACCTGACGGTAGTTGGAGGAAGAAACAAGCAATGGGAGCCTGGAGGTAACCGAACGACCTTGCTGGCGCTTTGCCGGCGCATGAGGCAATACCTGGTGACGCGATTAGATTGAGCGGATCACGGGACCGTTATCACAGTACACGTGTCCCGCCAATGAAGCGCGTCGTGCACAACTGTCGTGAGTGGACGAGAGGAGAGTATTGAAACTCATTTGAGAGATTTATAGATGGCAGCTTTTTACAACTTCAAGGAAACAAGGAACTTGAACAAAAAAGAAATTACAGGATTATCGTCATAATCTGAGACTTTTGGCAAAGACTACTAGTGTTGGCACGGCTCGGCTCGGCTTCAATACCGCGGCTTAGGCTTCAGAAATCTGAAGCCCGAGCCTTGAGCCGTCATCACGGCTGGCCTGGGGTAGGCTTAGGCCTAGGCCCCGGCTTGTTATTAGATTTACTAAATTTAGAAGTACGTCTCTTAAATCAAATTATACACTAAATTTCGAAGTAAATATCAAGTAAATGCGTATTTATTTCCATGTCTAACTCATCTCAAAGCATTTGAGGCATTGCTGAAAGCTGTGAGACAAGATTTCGAAAGTATTTGATATGGTGGATAAAACAAATACCCGTACATGCCACTTACACTAAGCAGGTGCCAGTGGGTGTATTTTGGAATAGAGTTGTAATTGTTATTCTAAATTTGTCATATACATAACTACTGATTATCTAGTGTAAAAGCGAACTACTAATGCATGCCGGAGTGCCATATTTGCACTATAGAACTGCATCAATAAGCCGCGGCTCAGGCCAAGGCTTACGGCCTCAAAAATTACAAGCCTGAGCCGTAGGCCGTGGAAGCCTTCAAATGCACGGCTTCATACGGCTTAGGCTACCCCGGCTCGGCTCGGCTTGCGGCCTGAGGCTGAGCATTTCACATCACTAAAGACTACCATACATAACGAACGCCGCTGTGCCGGGTCAACTTGAATTTGAACGTGACCCCAACTCATACCCAAACCTTCTTCGCTGGGACGACTCGGAGGTCTTCGACTCAACCATCCAATTTGAAAGTTTTATCCATTATTCTGGCTTTCAAGACTCAAGCTGTACTACCCGCCATACTAACTTTTCTGGGGTATTCTTTCATTTAAACCAGAAAATACAAAGTCAACGAACATCGATATCGAAGTATTCCCCAAATTCAAGATCGGCTCGACGAAATTATAGCTTAAATCTCACCCGAGATTCAGGATTCGACCATGGCGATGGGCGATCCGAACAAGTATTTTAGCCAGGCTCTACAAATTCCATCCTATTGGTCAGAATATGTCAGTCGTTTGAGTGTACTTCATCCCACAAATGTGCCAAAGCTATGGGGCTCGTTATGTATTCAGTGTCATACCATCGAGAATGCCTTTATAATCGGTTTTTGGCTCTGATATGTGGACGGTCATGAAGACAAGCCCTTTCAGCAACAGTTTAAATATCTATATCAATCTCCTCTTTCTCTGTCTATCTCTCAAATACCATTTCCGAATGTGGAAGTACATGAAGTTACTATATAAGACCCGAAAGAGTTATCCCGTTGAACACATAAATGATGAACGATTAACTTCCAACTTTCTTTTGATATTCCTTATGTTCTGCTACCGATTCCTTCGACTATTCTGCAGCAGCTGGAGCCTCTATCCTTGGGTCTATCTCGGTCAGCGGATAATACTGTAGCTTTACAGGTCTGGAATCATCTACTCTCATCATCAGTTCGAATTGAGTTTTATCGTACCTTAGGCCTCCTGGAGTTTCAACCACTGCTTTGTTGGTAAAGTATGACGTGTATCATGGTTGAAGAATGACTACCAATTGAGCTGGTTACTGAGATCATATACACCTGCTCCTGGCAGTGGCTAAGGGAACTGGACCTTGGTGCTCTGCTCACAGGAGAATTTAGAAGGGTCTCTCCTCTACGTTTATGTTATTATTCCCAAATCTGCGAAGACTGTCGTTAGCCAGTACACATTCTGGACTCGCAAAATTGCTCTAGTTTCTGAAGATACTATCGTTGAGCTCACTTCAGTTACAAGTTTTCTGTGTTATCGAAGCTTTAGATGGCTCAAATATAACTCTTGACGACGACATTT
Source organism: Crucibulum laeve (assembly GCA_004379715.1). NCBI lineage: Eukaryota > Fungi > Basidiomycota > Agaricomycetes > Agaricales > Nidulariaceae > Crucibulum > Crucibulum laeve. The sequence continues at coordinate 16,173 of ML213724.1, forward strand.
TACATTAAACCGTTCTGCATGCTCTGGAGAGCTCGGCCTGTGCGCTCATAGAATTTTTCTTCTGGGAAGAATATGCTACAAACAACAGAATTCTTCAATACCTTTCGAACCGCGAGCTCCACCAGCTAAGTAGGTTAACTCTGCGTTGCCCAGTCCGTGCTCAAGTTATTACCGTTCTTATTCTCGACGAGGGAGGCAGAGCCGACCATGAACTGTCTTCCTTGAAGAGAATTTATATCCTTGCCTCTAATTCAATCTAGTGGGACGTGTGTCTTAGAAAGACTTTTATCGTGTCTCTGAAATCAAGATTAGAACATGATGTTTGTGATAGAAGACAGTACCCGGACAACAATTTTATATGAACTCAAACTTCTGCAACCCTTAATCCAATGAATAATCCCATGGATAGATAATTCTTTTATAACATCGGAGACAGTCTAGTATTACTTCGATTGCGAAAGGAGATTGAATGATTTTATTGACAGCATTATTTATTTCATAAATGCGCTAGAGTAATAATTTAAGTACTTTAATGCGGGTTAACATACACCACACCGATGGTGAAGCGGTTATCATGCTTGCCTTCCAGAGATCTCATTAGCAAGCGGCAGGGGTTCGACTCCCCTTCGGTGTAGTTTTTTTAAATTCGCGCAAGAAGTTCACTAATTAGTCTTGATTCTCTACTTTAGGATGTAGTGGAGAGAATTGTTAGTTACTACTTACTCGTGCCTAAAAAAAAGTAACCAGACACTATATTTGCTACGAATACTTCTCAGCAAGCTATTTTTGGCCCAAGTCTTGGATGTAATATTCAAAGCATTGGGCTCACTCTTCCTGTATCGACATTCCTGGGCGTATAGATCCATCCAATGGCAAGCAAATCAGAAATCTACTTCATACACATTTATGTAATGATTTTGTCCATTTCCTAAGTATTCAATGTGAAGTTTTAATATGAGATAGAAATGTATATTAGAATATGATCTGCTTTTGAATCACGATTTTAGGGTTACTCGGTGAGTAGTTATTGGCCTCACAAACTGGCAATTTTAGCCCATCAGGGAGAACTTCCCACGGACAAATATCCAAACTGCGCATCTTCAAAGGCTCATATCTCGTGAACAAGAGTCTATAAAGGAATACTTAACTCACCGAGGTAATTATTCGCATACATTCTACAGTCCATCAGAATTTTTAGTTCCAAATGTCATGTACACAAAATTCCTCATTTTCAGGTACAGTAATTTTCACAATTTTTACCACCTAAATCTGATGCCATGATAATTAAGATCTAGATACTAGTGGCTGTATACTCTAATTCACACATACAGGCCAGTAAAAATGAGTATGCTAGGAGAAATAAAAGAGTATGGTGTCCGGTTACTTTTTTACGCACGAGTATATTCAGCACTTGTGGATATAATATTCCTGCATTCACGGATCATCCTATCTACCCAGGTCTACTACGGAACTTTTTAATCAAATTATAGTATCAACAGCTTTGATGCAAATGCGGCCAGATTCCAGTGATCAGTCGATCGGTATATGTCTAATCAACTACAGACTCGCCAGATTCGACCAGGAGGTAGTAAGTTCCGATGTTTAGGCGCGCTTCATGGATGGTCATATCCTTTCATGATCAGACGGTAGATCTAAAATCTAATTACGCACACGTAGGCGTCATTTCACCGTGTTGAACATACCGTACGGGGGGTTGCGGCATCTGGATACTATAATCTCGCCATCTTCGGGCACCTCGGAATAAAGCGAACAGCATAAGTTACTTATTTTATCATCAATTGCTCCGTCAAAGAAGGTAGTACTCTCATATAGTTTTGTTCTACTGTTGTCTGCTTAACCTACCTCATCAGGAGTCTTTCAGACTGTGTTCTCCGTTTATCTTTCTTTTGGCTTCCGCTGCGCAACTAACTTGAAGTATAATGGCACATTGACCATCCTTCAAAGAAGGATTAACAGTACCGTAAGGCCGCGATCATGGATAACATCGGCATTAGATGCCGATGATCTTGATATTGTTCGAGCTGCGGTGAGCTAGCCGAGCCACGGCGATTCCGGCGAGCGGTGGCGACTACTACGTATCTCTGTTAGTTAATCAGTACCACGCAGGGACTCGGGTCCTCAACTTATGAGCTATTTATGAATCCTGAACTCATTTTTACTAGCAGAACGGAATTCTTCCTAAATGATACAGCGGCCCTCTTTTTCTTCTGTTCTGTCTTCAGACTCCAGTCTGTCACTCAAGAATCTAGCGTCGTAACTGCACGAAAAACAATTCACTGAGATCCCTATCTTGATTTGATTTCATCTGCGGATTGAGAACATGGTCCTGTGATAGGACTGTTGTGAGGTACTGATTAGGAACGTTGTCTGTCTTTCCATTTGGTCGACATTGATGTCAACATTGCATGGAGCCTGATTCAAGGAGTTATCTAAGAAAAGCACTAGTAGGATTGAGTAGGATGTTTAGCCGCCGATCCGAACCTGAGGTGTGCATGTTCTGGAAAATAAGTGCAATGCTCAGAAATTCGAATATTCAATTTACCTTCCACTCTACACAGTTTCCGCCACTTCCACCAAGCTTCATCAGATGCTACCCATCACTCCAGAAGTTAATCGAGTTAAAGAAACGGCGTGTTCGCAGAGAAGAATCGTGGGTCGGGCGAACTCCGAATGGAAGAGTCGTTCCTGGTTGACTGAGGCCACTGCAGCAATGCCGGTCTTTTGCCGGATACAAGACTTTACACCGGTTTGCACGGCGTTTCGATCGGTCATCATAATGTCATAGTTGCCCTCTCCTCATTCATTCAGGTTCTAAACCGCCATCTAGATCTAGCGTCAATCGGCGAGCTCGTATGTCTGGGTGCTGCCTGAGCTATATATAAAGTGTCATCGGTGAGCCAATTCTCGCAAGTCGGCTGGCTCCGTAGGAAACATGCAGCAGGAGGTAATGGCCGATTCGATCTCCGGAATCGAAGTGCCTCCTTCTGTATGGGATTCCCCGCTTTAAAGTTTCTTTTCACCATATAACCATGGGTCGAACAGCGCTCGAAAAGCCCGTCATCTTTTGCCGTTGCCCTCTCTTCCGTCCTTCCATCCAGCTTGGGTAGGCTCTCTTCACCCTTATGTCGTGTGGTGGTCGCTCTTCCTCAAGCGCACATGGAACGCTTACCGCCCAGTCAGATTTGGAGAAAGAGAAGAACCTCGGCGGAACGTCCACTAGTTTAAGTCACTTAGAAGGACCCATAGGCCCTCCAGATGGAGGAAGAGATGCATGGATGACCGTAGCTGGAACGTGAGCTATCACCTGATTAATATTGGAATGTATACTAATCAGTAAGGATGTTGCAGATGGATGATCCAGTTTTGTACTTATGGGTCTGCTAAAATCTTTCATCCATGCTCAGTCTGATTATTGATACTCTGGTTAGATATTCTTCGGCTTTCGGTGTTTACCAGGACTTTTATACTAGAGACTATTTGAAAAATCAAACACCGTCAGACATTAGGTTCGCGGTCTTCTTTATCTTATCAATGTTTTCATTCATTCGGCCTCTCCTTTAGCTGGATTGGTAGCTTTCAATTATTTATGATGTATGCTCCAGGAATTCTTGTAGGAAACTTATTCGATCGTGGGTATTTGTACGTCTTCAGAATAGATACTACACCATACGTGACCCATCTGATTATGATCCAAGTCACCATATGGTCGCAGTTGGCTCTATTTTGCAAGTGTTCTCGATGTTTATGTTATCCCTTACCCAACGCGGCCAATATTACCAGGTTCACAAGGTCTCTTATACTACGAGTCACCCGAATGTTAACTTTGCCTTCAGATTTTTCTTGCGCAGGCTGTCGGAATGGGCCTTGGACAGTCACTACTATTTCTTCCGTCTGTAAGCATTATCGGCCAACATTTTAAGAATAGGAGAGCATTAGCGACCGGCATTGCGGTTTCGGTGAGGCTTATGAACGTCATTGACATAAGGTTCACTCTAAACCGATACCATAAATTCAGGGGGCGTCCGTAGGTGGTATTATATGGCCAATCATGCTGAATAAACTTGGGCAACGGGCTGTCTTTGCCAACGGAATCCGCGCTACAGCTTCAATGACTGCCGCTTTACTCCTGATAGCAAATCTTATGGTAAAAACTAGACCTTTTGTACGCCCTCAAGGCTCGCAGCCCCACCGACCGGATTTCAAGAGTATTGTATCTGACACAGCATACACGGTCTCTGTCGCCTCGTAAGTTTATTCAACTAGGGCAGAATATCCTTATGCTAACAGGCACTCCACAGCGCATTTTGTATTAGTCTCGGACTGTTCTTTCCTTGTGAGTTCCTTCGTAACGTTTCGAATCTTATTTCGTTTAATTGGTAACCCACAGTCTTTTATTTGCAGCTCTATGCCGTGGACAAAGGAATTTCCAAAGAGCTGGCGTTCTATGCTGTGGGTAAATTTTCTTCAAGTTTGTGATCCGGACTGACAGGAACGCTCCAATTATTAGGTTGCTATTCTTAACTCAGGGAGTGTCATGGGACGCCTCCTGCCAAATTTCTTCGCGGACAAGTTCGGGCCTTACAATATGATCATTCCATGTCTGGCGATATCCTCTATTCTTGCATTCAGCATGTTCGGCATTGGGGATTTTCCTGGCGTGACAGTGTTCGGAATACTTTATGGATTTTGGTCGGGATCATGTCAGTGATGTCTTGATGCGACAGCTTCGCAGACTGTGCTAATGTGCGGTACAGACGTCTCTCTCATTCCCTCGCTGTTGGCCCAACTAACTACGAACATGGCGGAGATTGGGTGAGTTTCTGTTTGTTGAATTTTCTGCTCCTTTCTGACTTTTGTGGTTGCTGTATTCAGGACTCGAATGGGCATCGCATTCTCGATTGCGGGGGTATCACTTCTTATCGGAACGCCTATTGAAGGGGCCTTATTGCATGCACACGATGGCAGCTACGCGTGGTATAGGTCAATTATATTGTGTGGTGTAAGTCCGAGGTGATGGACTCGCTGGCGATCCGGCACTGATCCTTTAATTTTAGGTTATGACCATGTGTGGCGCCGTAGGGATGGTTATATCCAGATTTCTCTTTGTCCGCAGAGGCGGCGGTGGGGAACGTGGACAGCGTGTGTGATTTCGCACCAAAATGGAAGTTCCATACGCCCTCGCAAGTTGAATGACAAGATGGCCAGATGGTTCAACGTCAGAGTAGTTCATTCAACTGTTAAGGAACTTCACCATACAAAAGTCTAATCGTAATATGTACATATTATTTTGTAAACTGTAGATAAGCCTGAGGGCTTTAAATTGTACATTTTAACATACCGAGAAGAACCTTCTCTATGAACCAAACTTGCAAATAAAAACTAATAAACTACGATTTCGAGAATGCCGTTAGAATTTAACCTGGGTTGGAGAAAGGCTTGGGGCAGATGTGTGCAGACGGGGATAAGATAAGATAAGATACAAGACACCGTTGATCTGCGTCTCTTGATTTCATACCATCACCATCCCTTTACATCGCTGCTTTAGCCCACAACCAGTTAGCCTGAAACACTACATCGTACTGAAACTCAAACTGAAAGGGCCTTGAAATGCCCCATAGTCATCATTCGCATTCCGGGCAATTCTGCAAGCACGCCTCCGGATTACTGGAGGATGTTGTGCTTGAAGCTATCAGCCAGGGCTTTGAGGTATATGGATTAACAGAACATGTTCCACGCTACAGAGAAAGTGACCTATATCCAGAAGAGGTGAATATTCTCCGCCTCAGATTCAAATCTTGATTGAGATCTCCATTCGAAGGCGGGATTCTCGCTCGATGCATTAAGCAAGCAATTTGACGACTTTTTGGCTGAAGCCCATCGGTTGAAAAAGCAGTATGCCTTGAAAATCAATATCTTGGTCGGGCTCGAGACGGAATCGATCACAAGTGCTGATTTGGACTGCCTTCAAGCGCTGCTGGAGCGAGTAGGTGATCGGGTAGAGTACATCGTTGGTTCTGTGCATCACGTCAACGAGATACCAATCGATTTCGACGTTCCCACATACCAGACAGCTCTGGAGAGTTTCGCTAATCATGGAGAAGATGAACGTCTACCAGTGTTTCTATCAAGCTATTTCGACGCACAATATGAGCTCCTCCAACGCTTCCGGCCAGAAGTCATCGGTCATTTCGATCTCTGCCGACTTTATACTCCTACAATTCGATTCTCCGATTATCCTTCAGTTTGGAAGAGAATCGAACGGAACATCACATATGCAGTCGAGTACGGGGCTTTATTTGAGGTGAATACCGCTGCATTTAGGAAGAAATGGGATAGTGCCTATCCTGCAGAAGACATCGTAAAGGTAAGTAATAAGCATCTAGTAGATTTTAAGTTCATATCTAAGCTTTGGATCATTGCATATAGACTGTATTGAAACATGGAGGGCATTTTGCGCTATCCGACGATAGCCACGGACCTCATGCAGTGGGACTGAATTATCATCGAGTAGTGGGATACCTACAGTCCGTAGGTGTCTCCGAGATATGGTACTTGAAGCCTTCTAGCTCGAGTAATGCCGCCGGGCGAACCATGGCTCCTGTCAAACTTGACGGAGACTGGTGGAACCACCCTTTCTGGCGAAAGAGGGTGATGTAGAATGTCGTAACCCGCTTCTTATTCACGATGTTCAATCCTCGAGGCTGTAACGGATCATTGGATCCTCCGAGGCATCGTCGGATATCGTCCATGCCATTGGTTGTAAGGCTTGTGTATTCTACGTTCCGTTCTCGTTCCATCCACCTGTGTTGACGTTTTCTGTCATCGTCGTCGGTTTGGTCCCTGAGTGTTCACTAACTTCGATCTTGGCGACTTCGGAATGCGTATTTAGGGTTCTAGCGCACGAGGGGCTTTGGTGGGTTTTCAACCAATCTAGGCCTTCAGTAGCACGGTCGCTACTAGGATGAGCATGTTGAAACCAAAGCTTACTTTACCCGACACCATTCCAGCCAAACCAATAACCATTATAATCAGGCCGAACCCCTAGTTGAATTTTTGCTGGCAATCAGAATATGTAAACTCTTAATTGACTCTTGAACTTCGAGCAAGCTATCATCAGGACACCTCGGATATCAAGGGAATTTGATAGTCCAACGGCGGGGAGCATGTCGTTATAACACTTCCTCATGCTGCGCATCATGCTCTCACTTCTGCTCTAGTTACTAACGAGACCTAAATTGGACTCTCTTCGGCTGCGCCTTTCACCAATTTCAAAAATATCTCCTGATTTGAAGCTTGAGCGCCGGTGTTATGTTCCACCGCAAGGGAGAAATTTGTCTCCGTTGCGGGAGCGAAGGTTTGTGTGTCGGTGCATCGCCTTTCTGGGACTTCTGGTTTGAAGATTATTTGTAATTGACAACACTAAAACTTCACAGCCTGCTGAAGCAAAAAAGTACAATGACGACGATCCACTTGCGTCACTCCAACGCGCTTGAGTTTCCTCGAAACCCTGAAAGCTGTGCAGAATCGTCGATTGATTAACACATCCATTAGCTTCATGCTACCGTCCCGAAGACGTTTATTCAGGACTTGTGTGTTTGTTCTTACCATCGGGCGCAAGTAATGGTTAGAGCGAATCTCGTGCTGACCTCATTCTTGCTCCTTCTGGGCTTCGAAGCTCGTTTCCGACCTTCAGGATACATCTCACCCGGTCGCATAATCCTCAAATGCTTGCTTTAAAAGTGACATAAATCAGTCATTAAGAGGCGGGAATATCCTGCTCTCTAAACCCCAAACCTTTCTCTACGAAGAATCTCTCTTGAGAATAATCAGCGCTCCTTAAACTCTGTGAAAGGTTGTCTTGACACTACTTTAGCTCCCTCTTGACTATTCGCTGTGATGTGCTACCGAGAAGTCCACTGTACAAAGCACTCTTGTGGACACGAGACTCCCCAATCCGAACGGCGGGTGCGTCTTTTCTCGGATACATCATTTGTCGAAGAAAGCTAACTTTCGATCGTTGTCAACCCTTTTAGGTTGATTGTGGCTCCGCTCGCTGTCGCTATAGCGAGGCTCATGACAGTAGTTGCAAGACTTGCCCCTCTTCCTGTAAACAATGGTGCGTTTGAAATCTGTTTAGCCATATCTTGGTTGGCTCAATGATTATGTGGGTGTAGGCTGAGACCGCCGCAGATGATCGCTACCGCGACGTCGAAAACTCCATGTACGCATTGCCGACGTTAAGTCCTTACGAGGGCGCCAAGGGGGCAACAAGTTTTCAATTATCTATTGGCATTTAATTATTGGCATTGCATTTAAACTTATTACCTCATAGTACATATTTTTTTATATACCAGCATTCACCATCTCTGTCGTGTAATTTCGCATAGGTACACCTGTCATCGGACATCTACTAGACATTTAGTAGTAGTTTATTTGTATTTGGAATATAATTTCTATATGTAATTTTTCATGAGAGTCCCTACCTTCGTGCATGACAAGATTCGCGTTGATTCGAGTGAAGTCGCAACTGGAAGATGATCATCAGTTGGGAAGGAAGGAGGGTGCGCCTGAGTTGGCATTTGCCATTAGGGGCAGTCCAATTTCGTTCACATGACTTATTCGTTCCTTGCGACGCGTCCAAATTTCATGCGTCTTGCTGAGACGCGTTTCAACTTTCTTCTAAATTGCAATATCATCTGTTTAATGTAAACGCATATCGTGAGCATATATCTTGTCTTACAAGCCAACCAGGAATGCTTGACTTGAACGCATCATCTCGCTCAGTGCTGCACGGTGCCCCGCCGATGGATTCGGCATTCTTGCTGTAGTAATCTTTCCAGAGTAAGTAGCTTATTCCGACAATATTCCGATATGTTTTGTTATTTTCGGGGCTGTCAACGTCCTGATGACTTGATTAATGTGTTGCACGTATGTTTCCCGACCTTTGACATGTCGTGTGTAATGTAATTCAAAAAAAAAAAATTCAGAGTAGTAGAAAAATTTCACGTCAAGTTCATCCCTTTCCTTTGCCAGCCAGCCGTTTTTCTCCTGAGCAACCTGATCATTTCTAAAATTTCCCCAGTTCCTCCACTGTCCTTGTGAATCCGGTACGTCCTGCGGGAACGCGGACGGCATGATAAGCCACGTGATGAAAGACAAACAGCGGACGCGTCTCAGGGAGGGCGCTTTCAGCAACCCCCTCCTGCTTTCACCTTCTTTTTCTTCACGATTTCAACGAATTTCTACATTTATTAGCAAATATGGCGGATCTCCCTACTCTACTACTCGCATCTCTCAACCCGGATACGCGAAAACAGGCCGAACAAAATCTCAATGCAGTCAGCACACAACCAGGATTTCTTAGCCATCTCTTGAGATTGGTACTTGATCCGGCGCAAGATCGCGCCGTTAGACTATCGGGGAGCGTATATCTAAAGAATATTACGAAACTAAGATGGGATGAAGTGCGTTGGATGAAGTTTTAACGACGCGGTTGTCGAGGATTTAACGTGTTTTTGTCTTATAGGATGTGCAGCCACTTCCTGAACAGGACAAAGCTGCTTTACGCTCTCAATTAGTTCCTGCGATGCTGACTCTCTCTGACCCGTCGGATAAGTCTGTACGAGCTCAGGTGGCAGAGTCCGTGTCGCTTATCGCAGAACTCGACTTTCCAGAGAAGTGGGGCGATCTCATCGATGTGCGTGTCTTTGCCTGTTTTTCTGAATTACACAGCTAATTCACAACAGCAACTCGTATCTTCTCTGTCTGCGACAGACTACAACATCAACCTCGGTGTGCTGCAAACTGCACATTCAATCTTCCGTCAATGGCGCGCACACGTCCGATCCGACGAGCTTTACTCCGAAATCAACCTCGTACTCTCAAAATTCATGGATCCGTTCCTCCAACTCTTCCGCCAGACCACAAGCCTCCTTTTGAACCCGACCCAGAGCCCCGAACTCACAACTCCAGCCGCGAACTATGCCCTTCTCGCCCAGTCCATGGTTCTCCTTATCGACATCTTCTACGACCTTACATGTCAGGACTTGCCACCCGCTATCGAGGATACGCATGAAGAGTTCTTTGCACCGGGTTCTGGGTGGTTCCAGAAGTTCTTGAGCTGGGATCCGGAGTCTTTGCGCGGCGATGTAGGTCGTCACAGTGCATATTCGTATCAGAACACTGATGCCATTTAACAGCCTGATGATAATACACCCTCACTTTCCTCGCAGATAAAGACTGGCATCCTCGAAATCTCAGAGGTAAACCAAATTGCCACCTCCTTTGTGTAACAACGTTAACCAGTTGTAATAGCTGTTCATCAAACTCTATCCTGAGCAACTGCAAAAGACCCCAGCTGTCGAATCGCTCGTCCAAGGAGTATGGAGCCTCGTTGGATCGAATAGGCTTCCTAATGTTGCCGATGATTCTGTACGTATCTTTTTCATCTACGACATTTAAGCTAACTCTGTCACCATAGCTTGTCTCCCAATCCCTACGCTTCCTCTCCACCGCCATCCGCTCGGGATACTACAAGCCCCTCTTCTCCTCGCGTGACACCATCTCCTCGCTCGTGCAAGGCGTCGTTGTCCCCAACGTTACGCTTCGTGAACACGACATTGAGCAGTTTGAGGACGACCCCCTCGAATTCATCCGTCTTGACTTGGCGTTGTCGACCACTGGCACGGATCTAGCGACGAGGAGACAAGCCGCAGCAGATGTACTCCAAGCGCTCGTGGGTAGTGGCTATGAGGCTGAGACAACGGAGATTGTTGGCGCGTGGATCAACACCGGGTTGACTGAGTATGCGGCAAACAAGGAGGAGAATTGGAAGGCAAAGGACAGCGCTGTGTATCTGTTGACGGCTCTTGCTACCCGGGGATCAACATCACAAGTGAGCTGCCTTCATTTTGTGTTCGAAAACTTGTACTGATCGGAGGCGTTACAGCACGGTGTCACATCAACGAATGCCCTTGTAGATGTCGTCAAATTCTTCTCGGACAATGTATACGAAGATCTCAAAGCTGCTCCTGGTGCTGTGCATCCTATCTTACAAGTGGATGCGATTCGATTCCTCTATACATTCCGCAATCAGGTTCGTCAGCTACGGTGTTTCGGCCTGAATATTCTCTTGATCTCGTTTATTATCGCTGCAGCTCACCAAGGATCAACTTCTATCCGTTCTACCGCTCCTCGTCCACCACCTTGACTCCAGTAACTACGTGACCTATACCTATGCCGCGATCACTATCGACCGCGTTCTCTTCATCAAACAAGGTAACCAGCTTCTGTGAGTGCTCTTTATTTCCCTATCGAGTTGTTGACACTGAACATGAAGCAGCTTCGCCCAAGCTGATATCCATGATTTCGCTCCTGCCCTGGTTGATGCCCTCTTGAAGAAGATTGAATCCGCTGGATCGGCCGAAAAGGTTGCGGAGAACGACCATTTGATGAAGTGTATGTGTCTACCATTACATTATGAAGAAAGACCACTGAAACTGTTCCTCAGGCATAATGCGCGTGATTGTGACCGCTCGCCAGACGTTGACGCCGGTGTACGAGAATACCCTAGCCCGTCTCGTGGCAATCCTTGGAGTTATCTCGAAGAATCCCAGTAACCCCAACTTCGATCAGTATATTTTCGAGAGTATATCAGGTCTTATGAGGTGTGTAGCTTTTCATCCTGTCGTATCCATTGAAGCTGATAAGTAGTGTCAAAGGTTTGTTGTGGCTGGTACCCCTGCGACGATAGTCACCTTTGAACAAGCGCTTTTCACCCCTTTCACCATCATCATTCAGGCGGATATAGACCGTGAGCCTCCCTTCTTCCTACGTATTGGCTAGTCTAATGCACCATTTCCAGAATACATTCCATATGTGTTCCAGGTACTAGCGCAAATGCTGGAGCTTCATCCAGGCGCAGTTCCTGCCGAGTATCGCAGCCTCCTTCCTTTCCTCCTCACCCCTGCTATCTGGCAACAGAAAGGCAGCATCCCAGGTTTGGTCAAGCTACTGAAAGCCTTCCTTTCTCGTGATGCTGCACAGATGGTTGCTGGTGGACAGGTTGCGAGTGTTTTGGCCGTCGTACAACAGAGATTGATACCTTCAAAACTCAATGATGCATGGGGCTTCGAGCTCCTACAGTCTGTTATCCAAAATGTGAAACCGTATGTGGGGCCATATTGAAACTCATGACATGCTGCTGATAAGTCCCTCTCTAGATCTGATCTTCAACAATACATGAAGCCAGTTATCCTCACCTTGCTAACACGGATGCAAAGCAGCAAGACCGACAAATTCGTTTACCACTTTGCGCGATTCTTACTTTTCACAATGGCGATCAACGTCGAGGGTCTTGGACCTGACTATATCATTGCTGTTATTGAGCAAATCCAACCTCAGTATGTTGTCCTCAAAGGTTATACATTCATCGCTAAACTGTACATTTAGGCTATGGTCACAGATCCTCACGAACTTCGTTATTCCTCAGGCGCCGAAGGTTCCCCACAAAGATAGGAAGCTCGCTGTCGTTGGAATGACCCGACTACTATGCGAAAGTAGATTTATGATGCAACAACCATCTGTGCAAGCATGGTACGTACACCCCCAGCCCTCTGGAACCATACGTTAAGAACACCTTCAGGCCTGTTGCGTACACCGCACTTGGCAAACTCTTCAGCGAGCCTCAGTACTTCAAGAACAATACGGAAGATGATCCTCATGCAGGTCTTACTGCGATCGATTATGAAGAACAAACAGCAGGCTATCAGGCTGCATACTCGCGGCTTGCTGCGTCAGAGTCAACTGAAATAGATCCTGTTGCATTTGTGCAGAATCCTCAGCAATATCTGAAACAGGGGTTAGAAGCGCTCTCGAAAACTTATGGGCAGCAAGTCCAAATGCTCATATCAAGTGCGGAAAGTGGACCTATCGTATGAGATGTAGGTTAGGATAGAAGTATAATGAACGTCTCTTACTGTAGATAGCATGCACAAGTACCCCCGAATTCTGTGACTGCTATATTGCTTGGTTTAAAATAAGATGATGTGAATAATAAGTTACAAATTTGTGTCCGTGGTGTGAAGCTGATAATAAGTCGAGCGTTGATGCTCAAAGCCACTCCAGGCTGTGCGAAGGGGGACGCAGATGGACCACTCAACAACCACACAGCAGAAGTGCCCAATTAATAACCTCAACGGGGAGAGAGTGGGGCAAATTATATGCCTCGCGAGTCTAGCTGAGAGCCTTTAAGGAGCGTATATGCATACTCAGAAGTTGCATGAGCTCAGATTGTCGGTGCTCGAGATCATGAAGATCGGAGGAATGAGATACGCGTGATCGTGCTCACTCCGCCAAGACATCGCACCTAGGATCCGTAAACTCCGATAGAGTGTACCTTTTGCCAACACTGCGGGCAATTGCCCATACATTCGGCGAATATATT
>ML213725.1:0-29264 GCA_004379715.1 Crucibulum laeve
TTGTTCCGAGCTTGAATAAATGTTCCGTGATGTTATGCAGCTTCCTGATGCGTTCCGAACCATCCTAGCTGATCGCATATCGTTCCCACCGGTGAGTTTTCGTGTACAGAGCCCGGTGGGGCTCGTCATCGGGTAGCTTACTAAGGTTCAAGAAAGACCATGCCGAGAATCGTGTCCTTTCCGATCTGCTTTGTGGCTGAAGAGCAGCCCGCCTGCATAGACGGCTTCATGAACACGACCAGCGCCTAGCTATCAATGATAAGATTTGGGACGAGCAGGTGGTGAAAGAGGACTTCGTAAGGGGTGACACGACGGGCATGTAGCAGATCTACTGAAGTCGCAGAACTTGATGTGCACTTTCGGGGGAGGGGTCGGTACTGAAGATGAGTCGGGAGGGGAGGCGCAGGGATGAAGTTACTAAGAGCTGTTCCACTAGGTGATGGAACATTTGAAGGGTCTTCTATAGTATAGATCGTCTTCGAGAGAGAAAATGTTCCACTGGGAGTGGTAGAGTATGTTCTTGAGGTGAAGATCCAAAATAGAACTAAGGAGGTTGAGTTTTGAAGAAAGAACGTACCTCCATGTACGATTCCACATTGTGAAAATAGCTTATCCAACGGGTGATTTGAACAATCATCTTCTTGCGTATGCCGAATGGAATGCGGTCGTCGGGGTATAGCTCCTCGATATCCATCTGGACTTCCTGACTTTGCCTTAGTAGTTCAGTCATAGCACATGCATGAGTGCCGTTCGGATCTTCAATCCTGAAGTTGTTAAAGACCTTGACGATATATTCCACGCCGAGATTGCGGAGGTTCTGCTTCTGACGTGTTTTGAGGTGCCGGATCGTGTCATTTTCAGAGGTAGCAGAGGCATCAGCAGAGAGCACTTTGAGTGAGACAAAGTGTTTATGTTATAAATCTTCCATGAGTCATATGGTACTGTAGAACCTAAGTATATCTCAGGCTCCTAAACAAGCCGCTCGTCTCGCGAGGCATGAAGGACAAAGGGAGAGATATCCAATCTTATCAAAATGTAAACAATGACAAAATGAATCTAAGAAGTTTGAGCTCGCGGGTTTAGATTTCTTAGATTCACTTCGTCATTGTTTACATTTTAATAAGATTAGATGACTCATTCTTCCCTCATCGTATTGAGCTCGCGAGACGCGCAGCTTGTTTAGGAGCCTGCCTATACCCGAGTTTGTTGACTATGTGGTAGCGGTTGTGGAAAACGTCGTCAATGTTGATGAGATAATGATGGCTTGTATAATAGCTGTCTACGCGTTTGAGGTATGGATATTAGGAAAACCAGGCGTGTCCTTTCGACGTCTAAGAGAAACGAAGAGACGTATTAAATCGCTTGCAGAAAATAAACTTCTGGTTGTGGAACTGGAAGATATGTACTGTAGTTGTACATAAATCCTCTCCGTTCCTGCCGTCCGCTCTGTGGGTAACATGATCTCTTAATGCCGAGCAACGCCGCTATCGCTTATGACAATCTGCTGATAGCTGGCTAGGCAAAGTTTCGTTTCGTTTCTTGTATCACTCTCAATGTACATGCAACTGATGTCTCTGATGACCGGGACTTGTGGTGTGCATTTCTCGGACCATAACTTCGAAAACTCGCGTGTTAAAATAAGCGACGTAAACGCTTGGCCTCGATGAGCTCGTGAGGCAAACGGATGAGTAAAAACCGCTAAAGTACTGCACCATTTCGACCAAGTATTCAGTAACGCATAACAATGATTTGTGAATTGAACACATTTAGAAAACATAACGGGTAACGGGTCTTAAAAATAGACAATTTGAGCTATTTTTAGGTATTTCCCATCAATAGCGTCCAGAAAAAAGAATTTACACCCTAGCGAACACTTGAAAAAAAAAACAGTGAACTGCGTAACGCATAACACCCCATGAACACTTCGTCGAAATGGTACAGTACTCTACTACTTAAATACTCGTAGATAATCTAAATAAAGTATCTACTTGACTAATGAAACAGTTCCACTAAAATGCAAGTACGATCGCGGGCCCGGATCGCGCTCGCTTGTAATCTTAACGCTCGTATTCCAACATCACAAGTTTGACATCGCAACAACATAGGAATCCGTTTCTTGCAAGGTCTGGACGGTGAAAGACATTAAGAAGTGCTTAGTGGATCCGAAGTACACCGCTCGTGCTTCCATTCGATGAAGACTCATTTGTGCTTCTTTACCAGGTGGTCTTTGCTTTGCGAATCTCTTCAGATTTTAAACATACTTTTGACTAGTGGCCCTTCTACCTCTTCTTGACAGTGGCTCGAATTGGAAAGTTGAGAGTTCATAGTTGACTCACAGCCTACGTCATCCATCTTTAGTTCCAATGGGCTTATTGTACGCATATTTCTTTACGCCACTATAGGACTATGTTAACAATTTCGGTGGAGAATCAACGTCCTCCTGACACTTCTCGTTCGCAACCTATAACGTGCTCGATATATCGCCACGACACCCGTTCATGGCCGCGAATCGACATAAAAGAATTTGAAGCCATGCAGCCACGATACACCACCAATATAATCCCAATAAGCTTATGTTGGTCGACAAGTAGCGCAAGGTTGGCATGTCAGCTGTGGTGAAAATACTATATTGTATCTCTCACAACGGCGTCTTCATGAAGATCCGAATATAAACACAGGGATGGTCAATGGGCCAAGACTCTAATGTGTAAATTTTACGCATTACACTCCATTTAGTGCTTCTCCTCTGTCGGTCAGCTGAAGTAGAGGGAGATACCGCAACGCCGAGCTTGCACCATGGTCGATGACCTGACAATTCAGGTGCTAAAAACTTTATATATACTGGCCTCCATTTTCGCTGGTGTATGCCAATTCACCATGCAACTCCTACAACTATTAGCTCATTGTTTCTGCCTCGCATCCTTGTGTCAGGCCGCAATCTATGAACATTTCTCAAGTGTGCCCTCGTCAGAATCTTATGATTTTGTCGTTATTGGAGGTAAGATATTGCATTTAATTCTGAGGACGATGGCTCAGTCATATTTTAATAGGCGGGACAGCGGGTTCTGTAATTTCCAATAGGCTCACTGAAAATCCGAAGTTCAGAGTGTTACTTATCGAAGCTGGTCCTTCGTAACTATTCTTACAATCGTTATCAGAAATTCGCTGCTCTGACGTACTGTCAAACAGAAATGAAGGTGTTCTGAGTTCCATTGTGCCAGGTCTTGCACTGGAACTTGCCGCTTCACCTTATGACTGGAACTTCACAACGACGCTTCAGAAGGGGTTAAACGGTCGAGCCATTTCTTTCCCCAGAGGTCATATTCTTGGCGGAAGTAGCTCAATAAGTATGTATGTCGTGTCACACATCTCATCGCTTCTACTGACCCCTTATTAGACGGTATGGTCTACACTCGTGGATCTTCGTCAGATTTCAATCGCTTTGCTGCTGTCACGGGTGATCAGGGCTGGTCATGGAATTCACTACAACCATATATCTTCAAGGTTCGTAGTACCGCACTCTATCACTATGTAGCTCAAGAGTTGTCATAGAATGAAAGGTGGACACCGCCTTCTGACCATCATGATACTACTGGGCAGTATGATCCGAGGGTCCACAGTCTTTCTGGAATGACATATGTCAGCCTATCTGGATACTATGCACCCAATTCACCCAAAATGCTACAAGTAACGAAAGAATTGCCACATAAATTTCCATTCAATCTGAATATGAATTCAGGTAACCCATTAGGCTTAGGTATGTATTACATTGGAAGAACAGCTATGATTATAACTCACGAACACCGTAGGTTGGCTTCAGTTCACCATAGGGAATGGTTCGCGAAGTAGTGCTGCGACATCATATCTTGGACCGAAATTTGCTGGTCGGCGAAATTTAGACATTGTCTTAAACACTCGAGTCACACGCATTTTAAAAAGTAAAAGTGTCGGAGGTGATCGGAACGTTTTTCGCACTGTTGAAATTGCACTAGACGAAAATGGTACCTATAACCTCTGCTTCCAATGTGAGTAATATTGAATACCTCTAGTAGCATCTAGAAGAACAATAGAAGCTCGGAAGGAAGTTGTTTTATCTGCTGGTACGATTGGAACGCCACATATTCTACTTCACTCTGGTGTTGGCGATAGCGCAGAACTAAAAGCCCTCGGGATCATACCACATCTTCACCTACCTAGCGTGGGAAAGAATTTAACGGATCAACCCTCTGCACCTATTAACTTTGCTACTACCTCAAATAATACTGACAGGTAACTCACCATTAACTGTGTGTTGTGTAGCAGAAATCTAACATTTCCATAGTATATTCACAAATGCTACGCTTTTAGCAGAGGCCCTCAATCAGTGGAATCAGACGAAGACCGGTCCTCTTGCTGTGTTCGGCGGTGGTGGGTTCCTTGCTTGGACACGATTCAATTCTTCATTTTTCAAGACCATGCCGGATCCTTCTGCTGGTCCAAATTCACCTCATATTGAGATGTTCCTCGGTGTATGTATTCGGCGCATATTCGGTTTATAGGAACAAATACTAATAACTTACGCCAGGCGGCTGATGCCCCAGTTGTCAGTGTCACTGTGGTTACACTTAATCCTATATCCCGTCAGTATTCATTTATTTCGTATTTCTTATAGTGTTCTGAGGTCACGGCCCATAGGTGGTTCTGTCACGCTTAAGACAACAAATCCATTCGATGATCCACTCATTGATCCAGCTTATCTAGTCGATGACTTTGATGTGCTCACTTTGCGAGAAGGAGCTAAAGCTGTTGCTAGACTCTTCTCTGCACCTACCTGGAAGGGTTATGTACTAGGGATAACAGGGGGCTTTGCTAATGCAACAACTGACGCCGAGATGGATGCATACTTCCGCAACATTGCGTCTACCACCTCTCATCCTGTAGGAACAGCATTGATGTCTGCAAAAGGATCGAGTTATGGAGTGGTAGATCCGGATTTACGCGTGAAGAATACCACAGGCTTGCGAATTGTCGATGCATCAATCATGGTGAGTAGCATTTGCTATATTGTCTCTGAGTACTCTCAAATCAGTATCTAAAAGCCTTTTGTCACATGTGGACATACACAAGCACCCGTATACATCATCGCTGAACGGGCTGCTGATTTGATTAAAGAGGCATGGATGTAAATTTATATTACGTGAATCAATTATTATACTCGTCTCAAGTGATGGGTACATCAGCTTTGTATTGAGAACATATGATGTGCTTCGTCCAGGTTTTCTTTAAACCAAAATTCCCGAAAATGACTCATAATGGCTCATTTTCTACGACAAGAACATTAAAATTCGGAACCTCGGTGGGCCTATTTTCAATGACGAATCCAAGGTACCCTCTTCCAACTTATAAATTGTACATATATCTCTTTAATAGACTGTTCTAATAAGCATTCGGCGAATGTCAATATGCTTTCCTTACCTCCAATGATGATAAAGTTGTATTGTACATAAAGCAAAAAATCTTGTTATCTTGAGATATAGCACCTTCACATGCAGATGCGAGGATAAACTTAGGGATCAAACGCTGCATAAGGCGTAAAAATCCCTTTGCAAGCCTCAGTCGTCTTTGGCAGGTAGTGGAAGTAAAACTTGCCTTTCAAAATTATATTCAGCGATCAAGTCGGGTTATATGCCTGTCATAAGTCTGTATATATGTTCTAAATAACTGCCGCTGGATTCCAACTGCCGTATGAATGATGACCAAGCTCCAATGTTCTCCCTGTGATAGGATATCGTACACAGGTCAAGCGCAGTGGCGTAAAATCTAAGATCCTCGTGGAAAGCCGAGCTGCAAGAGTTAATTTTGGGGGAGGGCTAATAGTATCCGTGAAAACATGATTAGCATGGAATGCAGGCATATGATGGTTTAAAGAAAACCTGGACAAAGCACATCATATGTTCTCAATACAAAGCTGATGTACCCATCACTTGAGACGAGTATAATAATTGATTCACGTAATATAAATTTACATCCATGCCTCTTTAATCAAGTCAGCAGCTCGTTCAGCGATGATGTATACGGGTGCTTGTGTATGTCCACATGTGACAAAAGGCTTTTAGATACTGATTTGAGAGTACTCAGAGACAATACAGCAAATGCTACTTACCATAATTGATGCGTCGACAATTCGCAAGCCTGTGGTATTCTTCACGCGTAAATCCGGATCTACCACTCCATAATTCGATCCTTTTGCAGACATCGATGCTGTTCCTATAAGATGAGAGACGGTAGACACAGTGTTGCGAAAGTATGCATCCATCTCGGCGTCAGTTGTTGCATTCGCAAAGCCTCCTGTTATTCCTAGTACATAGCCTTTCCAGGTAGGTGCAGAGAAGAGTCTAGCAACAGCTTTAGCTCCTTCTCGCAGAGTGAGCACATCAAAGTCATCGACTAGATAAGCTGGATCAATGAGTGGATCATCGAATGGATTTGTTGTCTTAAGCGTGACAGAACCGCCTATAGGTTGTGGACTCAGAACGCTGTAAGAAATACGAAATAAACGAATACCGACGGGAGATAGGATTCAGTGTAACCACAGTGGCACTGACAACTGGGGTTTCAGCCGCCTGGTGTAAGATATTAGTATTTGTTCCCATGAACGGAATATGCACTGAATACATACGCCGAGGAATAATTCAATATGAGGTGAATTTGGACCAGCAGAAGGATCCAGCATGGTCTTGAAAAATGAAGAATTGAGTCGTGTCCAAGCAATGAAACCAGTACCGAATGTAGCCACAGGACCAGTCCTCGTCCGATTCCACTCATTGAGGGCCTCTGCTAAAAACGTAGCATTTGTGAATATACTATGGAAATGTTAGATTTCTACTACCCAATACACAATTAACGGTGAGTTACCTGTTAGTATTATTTGAGGTAGTAGCGAAATCGATAAGTGCAGAGGGTTGATCCGTTAAATTCTTGCCCACGCTAGGTAGGTGAACATATGGTGTGATTCCGAGAGCCTTTAGCTCTGCGCTATCGCCAACGCCAGAGTGAAGTAGAATATGTGGCGTTCCAATCGTACCAGCAGATAAAATAACTTCCTTCCGAGCTGCTATTGTTCTTCTCGATTCGACTAGAGATATTCAGTATTACTCACATTAGAAGTAAAGTTACACGTACCATTTTCGTCTAGTGCAATTTCAACAGTGCGAAAAACGTTCCGATCACCTCCGACACTTTTACTTTTTAAGATTCGTGTGACTCGAGTGTTTAAGACAATGTCTAAATTTCGCCGACCAGCAAATTTCGGTCCAAGATATGATGTTGCAGCACTACTCCGCGAACCATTCCCTATGGTGGCCTGGAGCCAACCTACGATGTTTGTGAGTTATAATCATAGCTGTTTTTCCAGTGTAATTCATACCTAAGCCTAATGGGTTGCCCGAATTCATATCCAGATTGAATGGAAATTCATGTGGCAATTCTTTCGTCACTTGTAGCAGTTTGGCTGCACTGGGTTCGTCGGATCCAGATAGGCTGACAGATGTCATTCCAGAAAGTCTGTGGACCCTCGGATCATACTGCTCAGTAGTATCATGATGGTCAGAAGGCGGTGTCCACCTTTCATTCTACGACAACATTTGAGTTAATCAATAATAGTGTGTGGTATTACGAACCTTGAAGATATATGGTTGTAGTGAATTCCATGACCAGCCCTGATCACCGGTGACAGCAGCAAAGCGATTGAAATCGGACGAAGATCCACGAGTGTAGACCATACCGTCTAATAAGGAGTCAGTGGAAGCAATGAGATGTGTGACACGACATACATACTTATTGAGCTACTTCCACCAAGAATATAACCTCTGGGGAGGGAAACAGTTCGACCGTTTAACCCTTTCTGAGGCGTCGTTGTGAAGTTCCAGTCATAAGGTGAGGCGGCAAGTTGCAGTGCAAGACCTGGCACAATGGAACTCAGAACGCCTTCATTTCTGTTTGACAGTACGTCAGAGCAGCGGATTTCTGATAACAACTATAAGTATAGTTACGAAGGACCAGCTTCGATAAGTAACACTCTAAACTTCGGATTTTCAGTGAGCCTGTTGGCAATTACAGAACCTGCCGTTCCACCTATTAAAAGATGACTGAGCCACCGTCCTCAGAATTAAATGCAATACCTTACCTCCAATAACGACGAAATCATAAGATTCTGACGAGGGCAAACTTGAAAAATGTTCATAGATTACGGCCTGACACAGGGATGCGAGATAGAAACAATGTGCTAATAGTTGTAGGAGTTGCATGGTGAACTGACATATATCAGTGGAAGTGGAGGCTGGTATATATAGCGCTTTTAGCGCTCAGTGAATTATCCGGTCATCGACTATGGTGCAAGCTCGGAGTCGCGATATCTCCATCTACTTCAGCTGACTGACAGAAGAGAAGCGCAAAGTGGAGTATAGTGCACAGATTTTAGGCATTAGAGTCTCGAACCATTGACCATCCTTGAGTTAATGCGGATCTTCGCGAAGACGCCGCTGCGAGGGAGACAATAGTGTTTTTAGCACAGCTGACTATACCAACCTCGCGCTACTTGTCGACCAACGTAAGATGTTTATAGGGATTGTATTGATGGTGTGTTGTAGCTGCGTGGCTTCGAGTTCTTTTATGTCATGAACGGGTATCATGGCGATACACAGAGCACGTTATATGCTGCGAACGAGAAGTGTCAGGAGGACATTGATTCTCTACCCAAATTGCTGACATAGTCCTAGAGTGGCGTAAAGAATATGCGTATAATAGGCCCGTTCAAGGAACTGAAAATGGATGACGCAGGCTGGGAGTCAACTGGGAACTCTCAACTTGGAAATATGAGCTCCTGTCAGGACGAGGTACGAGGGGCCACTCGTCGAAAGTATGTTCAACAACTGAGATTTGAACTAGAAGAGTAGTCGAGGTATATATGCGAAGGTATATGATGGATATACATACATTCAAGCCTGGAAGTAGAAGCTAAAGTGATTCACGAAGAAAAGACCACTTGGTAAACAGGCATAATGATTCTTCATCGAGTGCACTATGGAAGCACGAGCAGTGTGCTTCGGATCTACTAAGCACTTCTTGCTCTCTTTACAAGAAATGGATTTCTATGTTGTTACGATGTCAAACATACTCGAGAGCTTTCGAAGTTATGGTCTGAGAAATGCACACCAAAAGTCCAGGTCACCAGGGGCATCAGTTGTACGTTGAGCAGCGTTGGGGGTTGGGACGATGGCTGTACCGGTAGTAAATTCCTGTTGAATTTTTGGTTGACCGTAATTACGTTACGTAAGATGATTTGAAGGAGCCGCATGGTACAGTTTAAACAACTTTTCGCAACTTGCCCCTGTCTAAGAAGCGGAAGCGGCTAGAGATTCACGAGCAGTAATAGCCGCCCGCGCTGTTAGCATTGTTCACCACTCGTCAAGCTATGCAGTGACACCAGAACTAAGCTCTGGAGATGCTAGTCCCTCGGTCAAGATCGAGCAAAAGAACTCTGAAATGGCTGATTGTCGTTGCAGCCTTGGCACTATTCATTTTCGGTGTGCCCAAGCTCAACTATGGGTCTCGAGAAACAACGGTCAAGCCTCAGAAGACGAAACCAGCGAAAGCAATATCCCCTGCTCGCACCCGAAACTCTGTCGCAGAGGCTCCAATAGTAGAGCAGCAACCTCAGACGAGACCTGCGTCGCCACTTGGAAAACATATGTATCGCTCTGACGGGCTGTTGGAAGTGAACGAAGATGGCTACCATCCGATCTACGAGCTGATGGAAAAGGCTGGAAAAGCATGGAATATGAAGCTAAAGAGGTCGAGCCGAACATTGCAGGAGGCGGTGAAAGAGTACAGACGTCGATATCTTAGAGATCCTCCGAAAGGGTTCGATATCTGGTACGTGCTATTGCCTCATTGTGAGCGCACCTTACCTGACGAAAATGAAGGTGGAAGTATGTTAAAGAACATAATGTCCAACTACCGGACGAATATGATCAGATTCATAACGACCTGGAACCCTTCTGGGGTCTTGAACCAGCCGATCTCATTCAAATTCAGTCTGAACTTGAGAACAAGAAGGATTCGTATACGCTCGGAAAAAACAGCTCAGGCCTAGTCGATGTGCTCACCTACTCGTTTGAAGAAGGTCGTTACAAACAGTTGATCCATGGGTCCGAGAGGATCATAGCCCTGCTCAACGAGGTCCATGAAGACCTTCCCGACTTCAGAGCCACCTTTTCGCCCCATGATGGGCCCAATAGACACTCAGATTATGAGGTGAAGGCAGCCTGCATGGAGGCAGCCGGATCCCAGTCGTGTAGGCTCCACTTACTCGTTACTCGATCTGCCCTCTAACTTGCGAAATTCCAGACGTTGAACGAGCGGCGCTGCCAAAGATCCACCACTTAGGTTGGGTCTCTGCGTGCTCTCCTACATCCCCTGCTCGCCTTAAACCAATCGATTTGAACAAACCTCCGCCGCCACCAACGAAGAAGACATTCATATACGATCACATCCCAGCTATGGACCCATGTCTGCACCCAGGCCACTTGCATCACCACGGGCAATTCCTCTCTCACAACATGGGGCCTACGCCGCAGGAGGCGATGGTCCCAGAGTTCTCCCAATGCTCGACGACGATCCACCACAATATTCGTATACCAACTCCATATGGCTGGATTGATGATATCTTACCACGCTCGAACGATCCGGAGTTCGATGAGAAGATCGACGAGCGACTGCTATGGCGTGGTACCAACACTGGCATGTTCCGCGAACCTGGCAAACACTGGTTGCACTCGCAGCGTGATTGGCTCGTCGGGTATACCAATGAACTTAATGGCACACTGAAGGTATTACCTCCTGTAACGGATCGGAAGCAGAGAGTCAGCCCATATAAAGAGGTACGCAAAGCACGAGTAAATCCAGCAGTAATGGATACCGCGTTCGTGGGGAAGCCTTCGTCTTGTAAACAGCCCCTCTGTGACCAGCTATGGGACCTGTTTCCATGGAAGGAGTTTCAGACGCAGAAGGAGGCTGGAGCGTACAAGTATGTGATGGACGTAAGATACTTTTCACTAAATACACGCGTTTCGACGCTGATCGTGTTGTCCCTTGTCAAGGTGGATGGGAATGGCTGGTCCGGCCGTTTCAAGCGGTTAATAACATCAAACTCACTCATATTCAAGTCCACGATATACCCCGAATGGTATGCTTTTTGTCCTTTCATTCCTGTTGATCAGTTAACTAAATGATCACTCGTAGGTACGCCGATAGGATAGCACCCTGGGTGCATTATGTGCCCATCCAACTAGACTTGTCAGATCTCCACGATGCTCTATTCTTCTTCCGCGGGGACCCGTGTGGCGAAGGCGCCCACGAGGACTTGGGTCGTAAGATCGCGGAGGCAGGGCGTGAGTGGAGCAGGACGTTCTGGAGAAGAGAGGATTTGGTTGCGTACTTCTTCCGGTGCGTACTCGTGGATCATGTTGTCTTTCCGATGCTGACAGTCAAGTAGGTTGCTTCTGGAGTACGCTCGTCTGATGAGCCTTGATCGAGAGGGGGTGTCGTATCATGGACCTTCGAGTGGCTGATGTCACCCGATTACAGTTATTCAACGTGTATTATATATTTTCTTGGATTTATAGGGATCATACTGGTGTATCTAACTATCGTTCTTCACTTATGTGCTTACCTATGATCCCGAGACGAGCTAAGTCTCGCTAATAACTTCAAGGGCTTTGCGCCTACTTCCCTAGAGAACAGCGTAGTTAACTATGCATGTTGGAGTAAAATCAAAACTGAAATATGACCCACTTAACCTTCTTTTACCATTGAAGCAGGCGTTGGAGATGCAGCGGGATAAAGATGGATTGGGAGCAGTTCAAACGATTACAGTCCTTAAAAAGATAAGTGGCCATGGACCATAAGTGTACCAGTACTAGAATGTGGATTATACCGCTGGTATGAATGCGATTCCTGTTAACAAAAGGTTAGATTGCCGCAATGGCAATGATGGTTTGGAAAAAATTGTGGACATGATTCATCGGACAGTGTCCTCGTCAATGATGCCAAAAGAGCATAATGCGCACACTTCAAAGCTAGATCTGCAGAGAACTTTTCTTCAGTTCATCCCCAAAGACTGGTACACTCTCGAAGTCGAAAGACTTCCCCCGCTATGCGACCAGCCATTTACAGCGTCGCGCCCTGTGTGTTCACCTAACTCTTGCTCCACTGGTACTCCTCCTTAGTCCATCACGACCTAGGAAGTTCCCACCACGCTGTCTCAGCAACTCATCATCCCCAGTGACCTGTGCATGCACGCTGTGGAACAGAATACCGAAGAGAGAATTCCTCCGAACGCGTGATACAACTTGGCGATATAGTCTATATGCTCATCCAACCCAGGTTCCACTACTCTTATAGTTTGTTTGTTTGTACGTGCCACTGGCCGCCAACTTCTGACATCGTCGGGTGATGTACGTCTCTCAACAGTACGTCTATTGCAAGCCTTGAATGCCCCTTCCACGAGTAGCCAAAAGTACGAGCCATAGTTGATTAGTTTATCCTGACCCAGTGAACCTCGAGAACGAATCTCTGTTGAAACTCCCGAAGGAGTCGCAACTTTCACCGGGAAAAGGGAACCAACATACAGGACGACCATTGACCGTCCGTGCTTCGACATTCAAGATGAATAGAGCAGCAAGCATCATAGAGTATATACACTCCTTCGATAGTTCAAAAGCCACGAAAACAGACCAGAGCATAGCAAATCAAAGGACAACAGTAAAAAGAACCAACATATGGAGTCTTCGCATTCATATCCATAAAGACAAGGTGCAAGCTCGCCTGGAACGTTGTCCAGAAGTTCAGATGGCACGGAAATTTCATGATCGTCTTCTGGCCACGAGCACTGAGTCGAAAAGCCGAGTTCAACGCGAGAGCTAAGTTACAAACACAGAGTGGGTCATCAGAGTCAGCCTTCCTGTATTGGAAGGTCTGAAGTTGGGGGCGTACGAAAGCTTTGAGGCTGAAGAATCGGCATATAGAAATAGCAAGGAAATGCTTATGAGAATTATACTCTTCCGACGTCCTCGTCGCATTGTGCGTGTACCGTGCCACGGCGTCTCCACTTGATCCTGTCGTCCTCGAACCAAGATGTGAAGCTTTCCTGTATGTACCGCGTAGTTCGAATCTCTATCAGCTAAGCCCCTGGGTCCCGAGCGTAAATCATCGCGTAGCCATGCGAATCTCAATGCGCTCGCCGACGCTTCTGGACTTCTCCTACGCCCTTCCTCGTGCTCTCCATAAACGAAGGAAGCAAGGCCGAATGTAGTAGTCCACGGCGATTGAAATTGTGCATAAACGTCGCCGGGATTTGGTCAATGCCAGAGGCAATGACTCAGCGAAAAGAGTCCAAAGACTCGGACCACCAGCATCCTGCGCGAAGGCTTGTCTTGAACACAAATGTCGGCGAAGAGGCTGTTCAACCCATAACAGAATATAGCGTCACAGCAGAGGCTGGAATAGAAGAACTGACTATATGAGGGGCGGTGGGCGAGGATATCTTAGAAAGATTTGTGTGTAACCCAGTAGACGTTCATGACAGCCCTGTATCAGATTGTGTGTAACCTCCTCGACCTCCAAGCAAAACCCAGAAAAACCCGCGACGCCTCTCTAGTGCATCTCCGTGATCACTTTACATTCCGACATTGGCTCTTATATTTCCGGCGTCACCTTCCTTTTCAAAGCGACTGTCATTTAAACCATTGGTTGAATGCGCACATCAAAACACCAAAGCGTCTAGCGAAAACGCAGGAAGATCTTTTGATGAAGCATTCTGTGCGGATGCAATGATCAAACAACATCACAAAGATCAGGATCCCGAGGCAACACAGACAAGAGCCTGTGCGGTGTCGAAGTTGCAAAGGAAAAGGGACTCGGAGTAAACACGTTCCGGAGAAGCGATAGAAGGGGAGCATTGGAGGCGTCATTACAGACGAAAGAATCTGGGGAAACAAAGGCCTGAACATGACGCGTCTTGTATAAGATAGTTCAGCTATCACAAAACGGTATACGCTGAATCCAGGTGCCTCTCTACACTTGAGGGAAGTACGAGCCGTCTTCTTCAAGCAGATAGGAGATGCATGGTGGCCTGTAGATACTTAGGGTTAGATTACACTCTATGACAGAGTGGATCATGTTGGCTGGAACAAGGACGGCTCGAGAGGGGAATGCTTCAAGGAAGAAGCGGGTGCTGGGAGCGATGAGGGCAAGGAAAGGCAAAGCTCTTGGACGATGGATAGACATGACCATGGGTGGTGGAGGTTGAAAAGAAGTATGAACAATGCCGTGAAAAATGCTTGAAACCACGAGAGCGTAGCCAAACAACGCGTACACGTTGACAAGCAGCCATAAATGTATTTCGGATCCCTCGGCCGTGAACGTCAGTGAAAAGTTTATTTCTGAACGCTCACCGAGTCCACCGTCAGAGCCCAAACCATCCACCGTGAAGACTACCTTCCATACAATACTTATTTTGTGACTTATATAAGGCTTCTCAAATATGACACAGAAGGTGCACTGTTAGCTGATCATAGTTAAGTTGCAGATTAGACCGTATCTGCAGCCCCGTTTTGCTTGACTGAAATCCGCCTCATTTTGCTTTGGAAAAGAAGTGGGCTATCTGACCCCACAACCCTACAGCGGTGCCGAATTCGCCGAGTCGCATTCCTCTCTTTCGCATGCCTTGTCTTTCGATGTGTATTCCTCTCACCTTTTGCTCACCTTCAGCATTGCTGCCACTCAACAGGTAGATGATATCGTTGTCAATGTATCTCCAAGGAAAGGTACAAGTAGGATGATTAAATGGTGTCGAACATTAACATCGACCATGGTTGTTGCTATAATCAACGTGCCAGGTATGTTAAGAGAGTACAGCAGGACCAGACAAGTTTTGACTTTTGTCACATTATCGTATTGGTCAGGGCAAGATGGATCATGTGGAGCCCCCTTTTTGCTTGAGAAAAACAGCTGCAGATACGCTCTATTCTAGCCGCATATCTCGCCAGAAGCAGCTTGACTCAGACTATAGTTCTTATGTAATAGATACTCGAAAATCTATCCTGTTCAAGGCATTTTCGAGTTGAGTCTCATACCTTCTCGTTGTCGCTTCATAATCGAGAATGTCGAAAATTATACCGTGAAATCTGACAATAAATAAATAAATAATATCCTCTCAACTGTGTGTACTTATTCGTCGCCGTGACGCCGGATTCGGATCTTATGAATGCTCGAAACATTCCCATACCTCCACAATAGGAAGCACGTAAAATGATTGGATTCTCGGATTTTTGTCCTCATGAGACATACTGTGGGCCTATCACATGCACTCATCTACCATTGACGAGTCTAAGGCTTAGAAATAAGGGATACACCGTGAGTTATGTGATTGGTTTATACAGTGATTTCTAATACGCTCCGGTAGCTTGGGGGATCAAAGTTCCATATTACCGACAAAAACGCTATTCAATCGACGAGATTATACATTGTCTATAATGTCACCGCTCAGATGACGAATTACTTAAATAAAAGATGTAGAAATATTCAGTTAGCATCAGTTAAATGAGGGAGATCCCAAGAGTTTAAGTATGTCTGTGCCCATGTGGGCTGAACTTATTATTATCTGAGAAGTCCACACCTACTCAAGATATCTTCAAGATCATGAGGCTGGTCTTCAGCGCATGCCCTATTATAGGTCCTTAAAGTCCTCGATCCTGAGTAAATCAGATTAACTCCTGTAATGGGCAAATTTCGAACATCAGAGAAAATAGTTGCGGAAGTCTTGCTATTGCACAGCAGAACACTGCCCTGGTTAATTTTCTGATGATATATTTCATCATAAAGATGTATGTAGTCATAGCCTGCATGATTAAACATATATTGTCTGATTTATAGAGATAATAAATACGGCGCAACAATAAACCGTCGGAGTATTCCGCCTTACCACCTTGACAATCATACTTATGGTACAGCTCCGGGAAAAATAGTAGTGTGGGTCAGATAGACGCTGTGGACCCACAATTACATACCCATCCGAAGTACTCGTTACCCCTCAAAAGATTGTCGATGGTGAGGTAGATATATCGGGCATATTGAAAGGACATCATTTCTGCGGATGAAGTAGTAGTTGCTCCAAAATTGGGTCTTTCGCTCTTACAAATAGGCAAAGAATCTCTGAAAAGGCAATTTTGAGAGAGGAATATTAAATTAATCGGCAGCTATACAGATAAGCCGTAGATATTACATGAATTAAGTTACATGCCAGTCAAAGATACAACAGCATAAGTCACGACAACAGTGCGGGATTGTCACATGAAACATCCACAGGGAAATAATACGAAAGATCAGACGAGAATCCAGGTTTCCCTCATCCTATGTACTGATATGAAATCCGAAGTAGAACGGGTGTACACTCTTTATTCAGGCGAATTATCTAGCTTGCTCTTTCTAGGGTATTTTGCCTTGTATTGATGTACCTTTTCCTTATGGCGGTGTCGTCTAGCAGGGTCGTCGAAAAACTCGCCACACTTGAACTCGCATTCAAGCGGCTTTTCATGTGTACTTCGCGGGATAGTTTAGTCGGACAAAATCTTCGACAAAGAACTGTAGCAGACGACTTACTGTTTCCTCCAGATGTGGGATGAAAGCGTTGATTGCTAGGGCCAAATAGGAAACAATGAGTTCGGCGGTCTGATATATTATGAGTATTACTCACTGATTTAAGGCCTTTATCGCAGTAAGAGCATACGAAACGCCTGGTGGTAGATACCCTAATTGAACACCTTGCATTGACCACTTGGAAAACCTTACCTGATATTGAGGTGGGTAGATTCGACATGGCGTTTCACGAGCTGCTTTTTGCGCTTGTATCCACATAGCCCTGGTGCACGATAGGACAACGGCCATAAACATTCATACTGAACCTCGCCATTAGAATTAGTACAGATTCGAGTGTGGTCCTCCCAGTTAGATGCTCGAGCAGGTGTCGTCGCCTCAGAAGCGGAATCCACGTCGTCGTCATCAGAGTCCTCTAACAACGAATTAGAGCCTACAGGGCTTTGAGCTTGAGCGATAATAGAAGATGGCGTTCCTTTGCGTAAGGTTTCCCTGCGTCGACGCTCAACATTTCTGTGGCAAAAATCAGCTGAAGGACACAGTGGGACATTATCGGCATACAAGAACGGTGTTGTTGTGCTAAAGACACCCGCGTATACATGTTCTTTCGGAGGCGTTCTAAATAACGTGCAGTTAGAAGTATTTTTTTGATGCGAAAGAACCTTTCGTACCGTTTAGGTAGGCCCTGTACTGCAGGTGGACTGAGGGTGAATTCTCGCTGTGAGTACACGTCGTTATATGTTGACGTTTCTCCTGGATAATGCTCTGGTGGTGGTGTCGAGTAGTCGGCATATATGATCGAGCGGCCCTCCATCTGGGAGGCAAGTTGTAGATTTGGCCATGTAAATGTTGCCTTGGTGGTGCGATAAGTAGAATAGGTGCGAGGAGGTGGTGTAGGGTTTAGAATACGTTGCCAGTGAGGCGACAGGTGACTGTTCTCCTGTGGCCTGTGAATAGAAGTGAGACAGAACACATGAATATAGGGAAGATGTACCAACCTATCGACGCTCCGAACAACCTCTTGGAAAGAGGGCAATGTACATTGAGTGCTTTCTCGACCGCCATCACGAACCTCGCCATGCCGAGGTGAGCTATCGAGAGTATGTCAGAGAGAGGTCGACTTGGTCGACATGCTATTTACCTCGATCTCGCTCTTTCATCGCCGGAAGGACTTCTTGTGGCGGCTGCCATGTCCTGAGGATGCAAAATGGGCGGTAGCGACAATGACTCTCGTCGTGGAGGTCCTATATCGTAGCGCTTTTTCAGACGTAAAGTCTTGCGTTTGAAAGGCATAGACGACGCACCGGCTTTACGGGATTCACATCCGCTCATTTGTGCGCAAGAACTATAATGTAGCGTCAGTAAGAATAAATTACAGATATTAAGTGGTCTATGAGGAGGAAGACGAGACTACAGCTGTATTTAACAGCAATGCAGCGTGGCGCAAGTGGAGAGGCAATAACGTGGAAGCATTGACTCAAACGAGACAGGAGGGGGAGCGTACAAGTAATAATACGAACTGGTTGGGGCTTGTTGATGGCTTATTGCCACAGTGAAAAGTAGAAGGTACAGTCATTCTAGGCATTTCAGTGCAGTGGTGGCAGGGGTTATAGTTGGATAGCGTGCTAACGAGTGGGCCTCTAAAGACTTTAAAATACCGAATATGCGAATCTAGTATTTCACGATCCGCGACGTCTAAGCGATGCAAAGAAATCACCGCCTGATATTCACGGGAGCCTGCTGCCATCACCCAACGGTCAGCCTGTCCTATCCCTCCTATTCGGGTAATATTGTCTTCCACCAATTGAAGAGACGTGGGCGGTCCTAGCATTAGACGCGCATGCGCGTGAACAACGACGAAGAATGGCCGCCTCTGCGGGATCACGCGAGATCGGATAGCGTCGGACTTGTAAGTTTCTAATTCCTCTAACAATGATGCCCAGTTCGGGCAGAACACTGAGATTGCCGGTGCACCCACAAAGAGTTTCTGACGATGCTTCCTGAAATTTGAATATCTATAAATCTCAGCGAATACTCCAAGCCTGATCATGTTCTGATTGTCCTCACGGTCAGTTTAATAATCCTTGATCGGCGAATGGTATGTGCCTCCTCGTCTGCCTGAATACATCAGGTTCTGTGTGACGTCCCGACGAAATTAGAACTAGTCCATGAACGTGGACATTACATACCGATTGTCTTTCCATGCGAACTAGTGTTCTGGAATCGGGATGGAGAATTCGATTTTCGCGCAGACATGTACACCTCTTATAGCGAACCTCCTAGAGATATTCTATTATAATGAGTAAATACCCCGACACATAAGGAAGCAGGGTGTGGAAGTGCCTGATACGACTGCGCCCCTACCGCGGAGATGTGTGCCTGAGGTGGTACACTTTATTGTGTGATTCTGGCCTGCGATGATTTACAGTATGAGCATGCACCTGTAGCGTCCTATTCCTATGACCCAACTGCAATCCAAAGCTTACTTTTGGGTAGAGTAGATAACCAAGTCCATGCTGTAGCTTCCTCTTCATTCAGACAAAAATGGCTAACTTTTCGTAGTAGCGTAAGTATGCCTAGCATCGGCTGCTACATCGCTAACAGCTTTTGGAGTTGATCCGGTACCAAGGTCAGGAGAGTTACGTCGATCAAAAATAATATCTTCTAATTTGCTTTCGCCCGTATTTGAAATTCCGACCGTTGGAGAAGAATACGGATCCAGATTCCATAGCTCTTTGTAGTTATTCCTAAATTGAAATTATTACAGGTAGAATCGTATATAATGTTTACAGAAGTTACTCACATACTAGCGACATTACAGAACGAGTAATTCTGAAGTCGGCGGCCTCCGTACAAGCGCCTAATTTTACCAATGGGATTAGAAGATGACAGACACCACACGGTATGCACGTACAAGCAGCCGAGAGTTCCCTCTGTAATCGGACCGTCGGTATGTGTATCTTGACCCAGCTCCGCCGGTCATTGTTCCTGTCGTGTTCTACTTTAGGCCAGCTAGGCGCAGATGCGTTAACATTTCGTTACGTCAAGTGCTTCGTTTACACTAAGGTCAAAGGTAGGGATATGGATTAAGTATCCTCGCCCGCCCACAGAAACGCGTGGTATTGGCAGGCACGATACCACACTATTAACCGGATAGAAACCAGAAAGAGAAGCAGATAGCTCCATTGTCAAATGGTATTCCATCCGAGATCTGAATATTTCTTTTAGTGATTAATTTTCGGCGCTTATTTCACGCGTAGGATCTCCTTTGTAAACGCGCATTTACGCGACTGAGGAACAAGGTAGTTAAGGACATAAGAAGAGGTGAAAAGATTTTTGTGTGCGTACCTCAGGGACTTGAGATCTATAAGGTCACCATAAGATATATCATAAACTTCGGTAAGAGATAACACTGTACTAAGTACATCCACAAACTTTCCTTTCTTCGTTGTGTGATGGGACACTTGAGGGCCCGAACGCTAGTTCGGGAGTCGGTGGCGCCTAGCAGAAGGAACTTTGTTGATTTGCTTGGCCCTATTTACCATCGCGTACCATGTAACATCACGACACGGATGACGCGCCGCTGTAGGGCAGGCTCTCCGGAGACAATTACCTCTCCATCACTCGGAAGACTCGGGCATTCTTTAGCCTGACGCGACCATTCTCTTTCCGGGCTGTCAATCCCACTCTCGGCGGCAAAGTAGCCTTCTTAGGTCATTCTTTCTACAGGGGATGGTGTTTGGAAACCATCTATTCTATCGTCTGTGTATCGGTCTGAGCGCCTGGAAAAATGAGGCACTAAGCTATTCACACACACTTTATCATCGGCTGGGCGTGCTCACGGTATCGAGTATCCGCAGCAGTCCTCTGCTAAATACTAGCAATCCTCATATGCTGTCTTTTCATCATACATAGGTGCTAGTGCGATCTATCGGGACCGCTGAAAGACATGGCGAACATCCCAGCAGAGCATCTGAGACGGCATGGTCCAAGTATTCCGTTTGAACGAGAGCCATGGACATCGAGGTCGAAGTATGCTGGGATGTTGGTCAGTGAACATCTTTACCCCGCTTGAAATCTTGGCTGATACTTCAATTGATTTAGTTGGAGACCTTCTTATTTGGTGTGTATGGGTTTTCTGAATACATCGTAATGCTAAGGCCTTGGAGTACAGGTCTATACATCGTCTTATTCTCAGGATGCATTTATCTCCTCGCCAAGCACAAGAAATCGCAAAGAATACTTCTGGTCGCTACTGTTATCTCTTTTGCACTGGCATCGGCCGATCTAGGACTCACTCTCTTTTCTTTCTTTCGCTTCGCTGTTCATGCTGGACAAGGATACCCAAGTGTCACGGAGCCTGGCTCAATTATGAACTACAAATTCTCAATATACGTTGCAATGAAGTGAGTTTGGCATTTCCGTTTTAAATAGCGGGGTCATTCCTGACTTTCATTATTTCTAGTGCAATAACAACAGGATTATTTGTAAGTTGATTACTTCTTTCATTCTACTGCCTTACACATCTAACTTCGTAATTTCGTTAGATTAACCGGTGCTACTTGCTATGGCTGAAGAAAAGAATAGCAATTCTTCCAACCCTTCTCATCCTTGGCGGAACATGTAAGTGTCCATAGATAATCTCAATATGTTATCGTTATCTTATACCTTTCAGTATCCGGTTTCCTTGCTATCGCAAAACTTCCCATCGAAGATCGTCTTCTAGCTGTATCCTTTATCTCTACAGTGGCCTCCAATCTTATCGTTACAGTTCTCTCAGGTAGGTTCTGTTATCGAACGTTAATAAGCATCGGTCTTACGCGTTTACATAATAGCCGGACGCATGATGTGGACTGCACGCAAGGCAAATGCTTTATTCGGGATTGAAGGCCGATACTTTCATCTTGCTGCATCGATTCTGTAAGTACATGACCTTCGTACGTAACAGATGTCCCACTTACCCACACCACACAGCGTGGAGTCGGGTGCATTATACACTCTCACCGTATTTCTCTATCTCTTGGTGCGCTCTGTGCGTATTTCACAGGCTGTATGTGTCTCCATGCAGTTACTAACATCTTGGCGGTAGTTGGTGCTTGAACTGACACTTACGCAAATAGCGGTGAGTTGTACCGTTATTATCTCGTTATTTGTTTCTGAAGATATATTAACAGGGTATCGCTTCTTGTCTAATGATCGCCGAGGTGGCCTACAGTCGTGACCAGCATAACACAGCCACTACTGGTGGCACCAGGCAAACGGTAATCGAGACGATCCGCTCACAAGGTGCAGTCACCCAAACCCAACGGCTCGTCATCGTCACTGTCGGGCTGCAAAGAACAGAGACCACGAGTACAGATACTATTTATTCTAGTAAAGTTGAACGATAGTCGCTTCGATGTCACGGAAGGTCTGGTGGCTGAGAAACGCTGTTTCATTATTCCTCCCATCGCACGGCTCGAGCTCTTGATATGTGCTTTGGCGTTTTCGATAGATAATCTACCTAATCCACACGTGGAGAGGTGGAATTGCCCTGTAATAACTGTTACCACGAGCAACGGACCAGTGCGCGCTCTTTGATTAGAATTTAACCTCTGCTCCCTTGTCGATCTCCAGAAAGGCGCAAAGTCAATTTTGAGCAAGATAGCTTCTTCATCCGCGGATGTAGTAGTCACGCACGCTAACACCTTCCATACGCGTCCATCAGTACTCACACCCGATCACGCCGCGCCAACCGCTTTCTCAGTCTATTCTCATCCCACCCAGGGGAAAGATGGTGCCCGTCGCTTGGGTGGAGTTACAAACAGGCCCGGAATAGACGACATGTGGTATTCTCACTAACCATAAGCCGTGTAAATTCTACACTCTCATCTCTTACTCTCTTGTTCATTACTGTGACGACTACAGATAACGAGTTTCCTCTTTCTTCAACTACTTCTGCTCTGCAGTAACTACTTCATCCTGGCGCCGACAAGGACGATGGTCGAGGGCGCGATTCAGGCTGCTGAGTCGGCCAATATGGGTCATATTAACTTAGCGTTAACGGAATCGGACGCTAGCTATTCGTCATTGTATTTGTACAGTGCTTCAATATTGGTGCGTCTTTCTTTTCTTTTCTCTCAACAGCCACTCATATACAGCGTTGGAGAATAGTTCGAAATGCTACTTTATGGTACGTACATCGCCTATCGAACCCTTGGCGTCAGGGCTCAAATTCCTTTCCAGGGATATATATTGCCCTCTTCGTCGTATGCATGCGTGTGCTGGTCGTCAACAGGAAGTCGACACAGAAGTTTATGCTTACCTGCGCTATTGCGATGTTCCTGCTAGCGACAGTAGATATCGCTTTGGCAGTGTGTTATCTGTATTGGTTTGTGCTGAAGAATGTGGAGATTCCGGACGACAATGTGCATTTCAAGTATCT
Organism: Crucibulum laeve; assembly: GCA_004379715.1. Classification (NCBI taxonomy): domain Eukaryota; kingdom Fungi; phylum Basidiomycota; class Agaricomycetes; order Agaricales; family Nidulariaceae; genus Crucibulum; species Crucibulum laeve. Next base: position 23,117 of record ML213725.1, read on the forward strand.
TATTTACATCACGAGCAAGTGCGTGCTTCACTTTTTGGATAACTGGGATGATGCTGAACGAGAGTCTTGCAGTTGTATCGCAGATATTTTAGTGGTAAGTCTTACTACTGTATGTCATCGAACGCTACTTATAATCATTGCAGATATACCGCTGTTATACAATATGGAATAACAGTAAACGAGTAATCATCGTACCATCCATCATGCTCCTTGCTGGCTCTGGTACGACCTGCTCTTCCTCCTCTAGGGCTTCGACTAACCACCATCTGCTTACAGCATGTGGATACACTTTCATTGGTCTCTCAGAGCAAGAATACCGCTTCCGCGACCTTCTCAGAGCATTCCTCTTTATAACACTTGCGCTGAATGTTCTCGTTACTGTCCTAATGGGTGCGTAGTGCAGACCCGATTAACTATAAGAGACACGGCTGATGGTGTTGCAGCTGGCCGAATATGGTGGATATCAAAGAAGGCGCGAGCAATTCTGGGGCCTGGGTTGGCGGGGAAGTATAACACAGCGATTGCGATTATGTGAGTCCCTATAGCTTTTGTCTCTTGAGATGGTACTAACAACGAGTAGTGTGGAATCTGGGATAATATACGCTATCTATGTTACGGTGGACGTGGTTTTCCAACTGGTTCGTCGTCCATTCTTTGCAGCTTGAGTGTCCGTCCTGACTACTGTTTAGTATCCGCTTGACGCTGGGCTAGCACAAGTGGTGGTAAGTGTCGATCCTTCCAATGCATTGACTCGTTGTAATGAACTTTACAGGGCATCGTACCAACACTAATGATCGTCCAAGTTGGACTTGGACGCAACACCAAGGATATTGATACAACAGTCAGCAGGCTACGCACAGACACACGAGGAATGACGACCTGCGAGCCCCAATTCGATACACCCCCATCTATACCAGAAACAACACAAATATCCACATCGCCAATCGACGTACACCGACTCCCGTATCAGGGAGCCGAGCGACCCCCATATCGGGAAGACGAACACCAACCCCCGTACCGAGAAGACGACATGTGCTCGGACTTCGAACCACCAACACCGATGACGCCCACTCCTGCTTATTCACGGACGGTTAACATCGACCTAGAGCCGAGGAGGAGTGGGGAGAGCACGGTTGATTCTCGACACATTGCGAGATCGGGATCGTAGCTGAGGTGTGTGCCTGGGGGAAGGATGCGGAGGAGCTGGTATCGCATCCGAGCAGCGGATGTTGATGCTGGTACAGTGGTATAGAGGGATCGTCTCCGGCGGTTGGGGACAACTTTTCGGCGAGTAAGAACCGCGTCTTCGGCGGATGGGTACCACTGCGGCTTGTAACTTGCATAGGCACGTTCATGCGGTTCTCTCTCTTTCTCTCCACCCCCCAATGGATATTGGGTGCCAAGGACGGGTTATCGTGGACCTTGGGAGAGTTATTTCGATGCGCAGCGGGCTCTGGGTAAAGAACCCATTCCATCCAAGGCCCGGGTGTATATCATCATCCTAGGCTGACTTACGATAACGTTCGATGGCGTATGGCTCTGGGCAGATGCGCATGGGCATGGGCATAGGCATTGGCAGATGCCGTTACTTGGCCTTGGGTGCAAAATGATATAGGGAGGGAATAGAGGACCCCGCGCTGTCAACTTGGCGGCGCTACGATAGCGCCCTGTCTTTTGGGTATTGGATTTTGGCGAACCCGCCTGTTGGGCACCACCGTCAATTGGCCACCCGACATTATGGACACAGCTGTCGTTTCGATATTTATACCACCAGACTTTTATCGTGTACAGTAGTGTGCTATTAACGACCTGTAATGATATCATGACCAATAGTATTGATATCCTGATGTTAGGAGTGGATGTCTGATGTTAACATTGGATGGCTGGCATCAGGATTGGATACCATGATGCTAGGTTCAGTGTCGACATAGTGGATATCCGCTCAATGTTCACATTCGACGACGCTGACTGAGCCTCGGGCGCTGAGCAAGCCTCATGTTGTTTCGAAGAATCGATAAGAGCTGGCTTTGAGCTTTAGGCAGAGCAGCTGATCACCCGAAGTTCATCCCAGTGGGCACCGAATGTGAGGTGGGGCGCTAAATGACCAGTAGACGGGAGCAGGCAGGGGAGCAGGTGGATAGCAGCGTGCAACGTACTCCGCTATTTTGGCGTTCCGTGAGAGATATCCGCATCTGGGTGATGTCCTAATCCAGATGTGCTTGCAAGGCCCGCCACTGTTCTCCGTTGTACAATGTCCTCCGTTGCCCCCCATCGTACGGCTACAGCCAAATCGCATTCGAGTAAGACTGGAAAGCCTGGTGTGCACCATGCCTCCACCTCAGCATCCCGCCATGCTTCAGTCTCCCACCACCCGTCCACCACCACCTCAGCATCCCATCATGCTTCAGTCTCCCGCCACCCGTCCGCCACCACCGCGCCCGCTTCTCACCACCCAGACCAAACACAAACACGTCCAGGCAATCCACATCGTGCCACCAGCCAAATGGATACAAAATATGTGAACATGCTGCTCGCGCTCGATGGGATCCCACGGATGCATAACCTCCTCGCGTCGTTCTTTACGTGGATTTTGTTGGCGGGGTTCGTACTTTTCCCGGGGACATTTACGAGTTTGCAGAATATCAATGCTTCAACGGAGGTAGAGCAGAGATTGGTGAACGCAGTTGCACATGTGCCTTTGTGAGTAGACTTTTCTCCTGTAAAACTTTGGGTTCAAGTTAGGTTGCTGGATGTGATCCTGATAGCGTTGGAGGGCCAGAAGGGTATGGGTAAAAGTTGATCGTGTACGAGGCTGACTATCCGTTGTAGGTTTGTGATCGCATGGATATGCTGTGGGATTGGTGCAGCTGGGATGTGTTGGCTCTGGTGGAGGTGGATGTATAACTACGTCTGGCTCGTTAACCGGATCTTCCTGTACGTATCCACCATCAGCACTCGTTTATACATCTTGAATCTGATGCGATTGCACGAACCCTCTCTCTATGCTTTCCAGGCCCGGCCTCTTGAACTGCCTCACTGGTATTATCTCCACCCTCGTGAACGTCTTCGGTGTGCAGCATGGCGAGTTCACAGCTACCAGTAAAAGCACGATTGTCGTTACATCTGCCGGGGCATTGGTTTCTGGGCTGCTGACGCTGTATTATAGCTTATGGAAGCTGAGGCGAGTGAAAAAGAAGCATGATGAGCAAATTGGGAAGGAGAGAGCGGGAACCCATGGAGAGGGACGGGTGGAAATGATCAAAAGGAAGGCGCAGGAGAAGCAGCCTGAAGCTGGGATGGTGTGAGCTTTGAGATTAGAGAGGGGATGGGAGGTGCGTACTTGATGAAGCAACAAAACCACAACGATAATTCTTGATGCTGGACGATTCTTGCCACTGTAATTCTTCTTGACGTGTACTTTTAACACTCTAGTGACTCTTGATACTGTAGCGACTCTTGATACTGTAGCGACTCTTGATACTGTAGCGACTCTTGATACTGTAGCGACTCTTGACACTGTAGCGATTCTTGACGCCTTAACACTGTATTGATACCTTTGTACTCATAAAGACCTCTATATCATTGGTAGCCATAAAAAGTCTCTTTTGACAGGTTCTCGAGTTGGGCGACGGTTTGGATGCTCGGGATGGAAATATAATTTTGAAATGAAGATGCATTGATGCCTAGCTAGTACATGATTATTGTCCCAGAAGTGTTCACGAGGAGTTAGAGCAGAAGGGAAGAAAGCAAAAGAGAGAACACAGCGAACGGTGGTGGTGAACGGAGGAAAGGGCCGCGTTGATCATGACGGCGCGACCGGAAGTCGGACTTCAAATTTTTCTCTGGCTCTGTTCACGCTCATTCACGTCCCCCTCGCCAACTCACCCTCCCCGCGTCGTTCTTTGGTACCGGCTTCTGAGCTTCGCTGCTCTCCAGCCCCTCACTCTATCTACTAGTCACCCGACGCGTCGCCCTCCATGCGTGACGTCGGTGTCTTCAGCATTCGGCGGGCTCTGCCTCGCATGGTGCGTTTCTCTCTTCCTCATTATGGACATGTTCATTAACCATGGGTTAACATGCATAGAGCTGGGCTCCCAAAAACCTATACAATCTCTGGGCGCGCACTGTTGGTCCTAAATCCGAAGACATAAAATTCCGACACACAGCGCAACAGACCCTCTTCCAACAGCGCTGGCGTTCCAAAGCCGCCGTGCGCGCGTATCATGGGGACTTCATCCCCGAAAAAGTCTTCAAGCGGTGGTTCCTGCCTGAGACGCTGCCCGATGTGCGGCCGCGCCGTCAGGTGCTGGGAGACGACAAGTCAGATTTAGAAGAATTCGCGAGGAGGAAGAGGAAGGAGAAGCATTTGGAGATGGAGATTGAGGAGAAGGGCATGGCACCTGTGGGGAGTTTGATGTTTGCGGAAGTGGAGAGGAGGATCGATGTGTTTTTGTTCCGCTGCTGCTTTGCGCATAGCGTGTATGAGGCGAGGAGGTTGGTTATTCAAGGAGATGTGTTTTTGAATGGAAAGAGAGTACGTTTTTACTTCAGCTTCATTCATTCGTGCTTGCTAACACCTACTTCTTCCTACGTCTATAGCATAGAAATGCAGCTACCCGATTAGCACCCGGCGACATGGTTTCCGTCGACCCCAAAGCCATCCGTTTCTTCCGCCCCACCGAACACACCAAATATGAACCCGTTAACAAACTCGCACACGACGATACGGAAAGCGGGCTCACTCCCTTCGCCCTGCCCCCATACGCCTCCCCATGGCTCTTCATTCCGGCCTATATCGAGCCCTCCTTCTCCACCTGCTCTGCGATTTACGTGCGCCATCCCACTGCCCGCCCAGGGTACTCAGAAATCCCGACGCCGTACGATGCGGATGGGACGCTGGTGCGTTACGCGTGGGAGTGGTATGTTAAGCGTCGTCCGAGGGTGAGGTCGAAGAGCCAGCTGGCGAGGATGCCGGAGGATAGGGCCATTGCCCAGATGGAAGACATCCAGGAGGGTAGGAAGGGGCTAAGGGAGGAGATGAAGAGGATTGCGATGATGACAAGGAGGTTGTAGATATTCGGTATAATATTAGTTTCCTTTTTATTACGACAGTTGGATATATGCATGCTGTTGGGCGATTTACTCCTTTCAATTCGTGCTTTCTGCTCTATCCGTGAATTAAGGTGCAACTAGGAATTTACACTGACTTATATTAACAGACCTGAAATCATCAGTCTAGATTGATTTCTGAGCTTTCAAGCCAATGTGATGGTTCAGAATCGGTAAAGTACGTTCTAAGATAACAAACATATAAGACAGCGTCATTCACAAAACATTAAAGCACAAGTGACTATATATGGAGAATACAACTAACACCTACTGACACTGGTACACGGAGTAATCTAGTCAGACTACGATTTCCATTACTCACCCTTTACTCCGATGTCCCTTGCTTCGATACCTCCTCTTCCGCTTCTTGTTGCCAGCGTTATCCGTAGGTGTACCTATCCAAGCATCCAGTATCAGTCTTACAACCCCTCCGCCTATTGGCTCATTCGCATTGTAACGCACTATCTTCTTCGCCAGGTCGTCAAACACCTGGATATCCTCCTCGTTAAATTCATCTGAAAGTAACTATACCAGCCTCACAGAGTTAATCTTCAGCACAAGCTTCTCACCGCCTACAAATACCCCGTTTTTTATCGAGGTATTCTGCTCATTCTTCCCACTGGAACCACCACTTTTCGGTGTCGACCTAGGCACTGGCTATAGCGTAGGAATATATATAATAAACCTAGAATAAACCTGTATACCTAGAAAATAAAAGAAATATGCGAGGTGGCTTCACTTCGGTCCTAACAATCTAGAAAGTAGACTGTTAATAGAATGATGAATTGCTGGGGGAATCGGATGAAAAATAGTGCGATTGGAACCGGAGGACGAGGGCTGAGCTGCTGAAGGACTGATAGAGCGACGGAGAAGACTACGAGTGCACGACGGGCACGACAGAGACGACAGAGACGAAGGAAGACTGCTAGGAAAAACGCTAAAATAGTCGCCGGAGCGCAACTACGATAGCTCGACAACGAGAGCTAGGAAAATTATGAAACGAAGACGCGTAGAAAGGCCGGAAGGGGCCCTAGACGAT
>ML213726.1:0-29173 GCA_004379715.1 Crucibulum laeve
CATATAAGTCAACTGGTTTACTGAATCTTGTTCTTGCTTCGGATAGACAAGTCGGTTCCTTCTGTGAAAAAGGGAAAGAAGCTTAAGAAGGGGAAGAAATAAAGCGCTCACCCCAGGCCTTGGGTGTACTTTGACTGACTACAGGTTGTGTAAATTCAAAAATCATCGGATACTGACTTCTATAATGTACCAAATAAATTGTCCGTTATAACTAGTGACATCAACTTAAAAATCAGTTTACTGCCAATCAGTGAATCCCAAAGTCAGAAAATCATATGGCAGAAGAAAAATGAAGCTGTCAATACTCGTCAACGAGATTTTCTACTCCAGTTATATATATAATATAATTAGAAAGTAAGAGAATAGATCGGCCTATCAATTTATGAGCTAGAAGGATTTTACAAGTAATGTGTATCCCCCCAATACGAAGAACCTCGCTATCTGGATACGCTTTTCCCGGAAACGCATTTTATAAAACGACGTGGTATATCGAACGTAGAGCAGTGGAAGAAAATTAAGCATATTTTAGACCAAATAGATCTTTCGACGATCTCAACATCCAGAAATCAGGATAAAACTTGGAAAATATTGCTTCAGTTTGATGCTTACTGCCGGCTTATGCGCTCGTTCACGCTCAAGCATGATGTGGAAACTGAATTGCACGTTTTCGTTCGGCTGAAAGAATAACATCCTTCTTCGCTGCTGCCTGCACTTCGGAGCCTCAATTTCCCTATTTTGATAATGATATTCAAATTGATTAAGTACTCTGCCCTTACCTTTATGTGTCTATCCTCGCCATCTTTGTAGTCTATGAAACCACCCACTTTCAATCAGCTTTGAACTATACACTAGAACTATTTCTCGCCGTAGCTGTACAGAGCGGTTTATCCTTAAGACATCTACATCCGCATGGACAACCCTGATCTATCGATTTGTTGTGCTTCGTTTCAAGATTTAAGGACTTCACTCATTTTTTTTGCGCACCCAATCTAAAATTACACCTTCGCGCACTTTCAAAATTATTTCCTCGTTTGGAAGAAGCCCACATCCCGGTTGATGCGCGTAAAGTGTCACTAGTTCCATCTTTCCAGCTGCATGCACTGAAAAATCTGCATCTGAAATCTATTAGCAGTGGCCAGTTAGCAGCCACAATATAGAGATGTCTTTGTACCCGATTTCACAATTCCCCATTCACAAGTATCAGGATATGATGCCGATATTGCTAGAAAGATCACGAGCAGCGGCGGGGTGTGCAGAAGCGGCTTCAAGCCTTCAAGCTGTGAGGCGCGGTGTAAAAGTTCTCGCGCATACCGACATAGAAGAGCTATCCGATTTAGAAGATAAAATTTATCAAGAAGTACACAGTCCTTCCAAGTCTTAGTTTATTGAATGAACGAAGACAGTGACCCTGAGCCGAAACCTGTCGCAAATTCAACAAGCCAGAAGCCCCCTGCCCGTCGACAACGGGTCTCTGGACTACTTTAAATAATTTCCTCGAGGCTCCCTACCTGGCTACACGAATATGGTAATTCATTCACAGTGAAATACCTTTCTTAGGATATGACGGGTAAAAGTGCAGATTATGATTAGCGATCTCGAAAAGATAGTGACTCTTCTTTGGAGAAAATAATTTGTTCACCACACAAGTTGCCCACTACAGTAGTCCTTAAATGAGTACGAGTAATGAAGGAAGAACGAGTTACAAACTGACCCATCAACAAAGTATTCGGCTCCAGTCATGTATGTCGCATGATCTGAAAGCAGGAGAATAGCCTGGCCAGCCATTTCATGAGGCTGGAATCATTTATTAGTAACAATTAAATATCTTATAGTGCGAGATATAAACCTCAGCAAATCGTCCCAACGGAACTTGCTTAGCCTGGAAATCCCTGATTCGTTTATCCATTCCGGCAGTCTGGTCAGTGTTGACTGACGAGATAAAATGTAATCATCAATAGGTATTATAACTTTAAGGAGAGTAACAAACCATATCCCGGAGACAGTGAGTTAACACGGATACCGTGAGGAGCCCACTCGGCAGCGAGACCCTTCGCTAGGTTGGAGACAGCTGCTTTCGATGAGTTGTAGAAGACCTTATACACGATCATGATTTATTGGAGGTTAGAGGTAGTTAGAATACGTACCTGGGTAAGAGGTTGACCTGGCCCGACGCCGTTAATAATCCGAGAGCTCATCAACGCGTTAATTACAATCGAGCCTTTGTGTTTACGTTCGATCCAAAGCCTACATATTTCATTACGTGCTGTAAGATCGCGATCAATCAAAGCCTAGAATGAAGAAACGCTTACTTCGCAGCCGCACGGGCTGTGTTGAACACACCATATACATTAATATCGTAGATCTTCTGGAAGTCTTCGTGGGTAAGTTCCACAGCTGTTTTGACAATCGAAACGCCGGCGTTCTATCGGATAGTTCGTCATACGATTGAAGCAACTGAAGGAAAAGAATGATATACAGCGATTAATCCTGAGATTGGTCCCATTTCTTTGTCAATTTGTCTGAAGATCTCTTTGACCTGCTTAGTGTCTGATACATCGCATTGATAGGCCTGTTTTAGGGTCAATTAGCGGTACATCTCGATATAAATGCTCTGGTTGGTTCACTTTAGTCTTCACACCATACTCTTTCGCAACCCTTGCTGTGACCTCTGGTGCATCTTTTGAGCTCCTAAACATCTGTCAATGTAATCCGATATATAAATCGTTATACGCACCGATAAATAACTGCAACGTTTGCCCCAGCCTCCGCCAGCGCTCTTGTGAATGCAAGACCGATTCCTCTATTTCCACCCGTAACGACTATGCACGATCCTATATATTGTGTTAGACTGGACTTTTAAAATGAGGGCAAGTCACAAACCAGAGAAATCGATTGTGAAAGGCATTCTAATTGTAAGTTAGGAAGGTAGAAACTAACTGGTAGATACTTAGTACTAGAATAGGACTTCAGCAAGGAACCGATCACTGGGTGAGTTTCACATTTATATTACCCACAATCCATGACGCCACTAGTACGCTCGCAGCGTCGATCAACGTCATGCTGAGGATGATGATTGCGATAACGGTTTGGTTGGTAGTTAGTCCTTCTGTCTCCAGAATGGTGGAAAGATAACGCATTGTTTGCCTGCGGACGTTCAGCATAAATAGTTGAACGTTCAAATAACGTGCCACAGCCACCAGCATACTGCTTTGATTCTTGAACCTCTGGCACCAAAAGCCTTGGCAAGTTGCCTCTAGTTCTCTCATTCTCTTCTTTCTAGAGCGCCTTCATTTTTGTAATTGCTTAATTGGTGTCAATTTAACTTAGCTTAATACATAACGGACTATCGAGCGTGTATTAGACATTGTCATGTAAATAAAAACATACTCTGCGGCCTTATACGAGTTGTAGTACTCGAATGGGGGTATTCCGTAGGAACTTGAAAAGGGCGGGTATGTTCCTAAGGGTGATAATGACAGCTAGTAACCGCGCAAAGTACCTCTTGACAATATAATTACCCGAAGCGAGAGAAACGTCAAGATTGATATAGTCATTGAAGTGTTTGATGAAGAATAGGATATTTCCGAAAGATAGTATTCATGGCGATTCATCGTGACCATAATTAACAGTTAAATGCAGGTGAAGAGGGCGAGGAGGAGGATGAATAGACTTTCAATGGCCGCAATGGAAGAACCTCGTTTTGGCGCTACGAAAAGGAGTCGAGCAAATTAAATGCCGTGTTCCGTTCGTGCAGCGCATTTCGCATGAAGGAAATGGGTTTTAATTTGACTCGTCTTAAAGCTGTTCGGGGTCTCAGCTTTCCAACTACGCAAGCACGCGTTGGCATGATCCTAAAAAAACAGCTGAACCCCATGTTACTAGTGAAAGAATAGAATAGAAATAATCATATTACGCACGGCATCGTCCCTAGCTCTGGAATATCAAGGTGGAAGTGTGAACAGGGCTATACTCTGCGAGAGTGACATCGTTCTTTATATAAATCAGAACAAGATCGGAAAAAGCTTTGCATACGGTTGGCCATGATGCAAGGCGTGTCTTGGTGGTGTTTCTACCATCGCCAGAGGTATGTAGGCTAATTTATTTGAACATTTCACGGAGACTGGAATAGTTTCGAAGGACGGCATTCAATTTAGGCTTGTCATGCCAATGTCATAAGAAAGGGAAAGAAGTAGTACCAAAGTCATGGTGAAGCTGGTTAGCAGAAAGGTGATAAGAGAAATATGAGGAAAGAAAAGGGGGTTGCCGATCGACTTCACAGCCCTTTGTACTAGCAAGACGATCAACACGGTGAATAATGAAGAACTGCCTGTAAATAGTCTTCAATATAAAATCCAGATAGGGCGCGCGTTAATCCACTTGCAAAGGACTGTATCCTATAGTGAAGAACTAATTCGCCTATAAACAGGGATATGTCAGATAAGAATATACCCGAGATTACTTTGCTTGCAAAGATGCTTCATTCTGTCAGCGTTATTCATGCATACGTAGCCAATTTCAGCGAATGAAGACATATTAGCAAAGTTCTTAGAATAGAGCAGATTCAAACCAAGAAATAATAAGGTGCCGTATCCTTTACTTTAGGCCAGAATATCCACCAGTGAGTCCTGCTGAGAGTCGAACGAGGTGGTGGGAGGAAGGAAGAGACGCCCGCACCGATGCGCCTGATCCGGCGGCGCGTTCACGTGGATTTTCCAAGCCCATCATCGTTGGGCCTTGACCACGACTGCCAGTGCTGACTGCTGTCAAGCCCTTTTTCCTCCCATCCTCGATTATTCAGTTATATTCTTCAACTTTGTAAGCTTATTTTCTTCAGTTCGACAGACTAACTGACTTGAACTCTCCCTGTAGGTCTAACTTCTGCCTTAAACTTGAAGCAACTGGGCGATAGACTCAGCTGAAGCTTAAACCTTGGAGAATTGGTAAAGAGGCAGAGATAGGAGCGGAGGTATAGGCAATGTGAGTGTGCATCGTCATACTAGACACAAACCACCAGCAGTGTAATCAAGTAGTTGCCGGAGAAGAGGTCGTCGCCAAGAACGTGGACGAATGTTGTGCTGTCATTTGGGAGATTGTACACACCCAGGTGGTGTACAGATGTTCACACATCCGGCTGCTGGTTTGAGTTTATGGGGTGTCACTTGTCCTGAACTAATGTTTAAAATCTCTCTCACAGTTTGTTCGTTGTCACTGATTCCGTTGTTGGATAACCGAAGACATTCTTTCTCAACCCGTCGCTCATTTAACACCTAGAGCCATGCCGGAACAGCAAATTCATCGACGGAAGTCAAGTAAAGGAGAAGATGAGAACGTGGTTATAATGGCTCCTCCGCCGGATCCGGTAGCACTTAATGAACAAAGAACGATCGGGATGCCACCAGCGGGGCGCACCCGCGTCCAGTCGACACCACAACACAGTCACAATCGCAACGGATCCTTTTCAGGCGGGCCTCCATCTGCAGGTCCATTTCGCACCAGCTTTCCAGTACCGCGCCAACCCAACGGCGCCAACGGACTACCCACCTCACCCTTCCGCGCTTCATTCGCAAACCAACCACTCAGCGCCCATTCCCACTCACGCACAAGGTCGGTATCTACGCCATTTTCTCCTGCTCTTCCATCACCACTCTCCACCAACTTCCCGTCTTCGCCACCTGCGAATCAAAGTGTGCACGCTGCTGCCGCTGCACGAAGTCCGACGATGTATACCTTCCCTGCCTCCCAATCTTCCAACCCCGAAATACCTCTCGACCAGGCCGCTCTTGCGCCCAAACACACGCGGCGACACTCGCGGATGCATTCCCGTAACTTATCGGTGTTCTTCCCCCGTCCTGGATCGTTACCCAGCACGTCGATCGCAGAAGATGGCTCACAAGAGCTGGAGGTACTGGTAGATGAGGAAGCCCCCGCAATGACGATACCCAGTGCTGGTTCAAGCATAAGTCTCCCGGGGAAACGTAATCACAACCCACCCACGCCGCTTGGGCAAGGTTTCACTTTTGGTGGTCGACCACCATCCACTGCAAGTTCATTGCAGGAGGACGAGGAGTTCCTCACAGGTCCGAGATCCGCTACCGTAAGAAGAGGACACCACCACAAACACTCACTATCACACAACTTCTTCTCCTTCCTCGAGCCTGGGCGTAGCACAGAGGAAGATCTACATACCCAGCCCACACCTGTGCCTGTATCACCTTGGGCACCGATATCAGCATTCCCACAGTCGGCTGCGCCGAACAAAACGTCGTTCGAGCATGCGCAAAATGGCATCGTCGATCTCAGTCATAGCCATGGCCATGAGCATGATCACTCCCATTCGCATTCACCCCATCTCCAGTCCCAATTCCAACACCAACACCATCACGACGCACCAGGTATCGATACCAGCGCTGCAGCCGCTGGTCTCGCACAGTTCATCCTTGGAGCATGGTTATGGGTGCGTGGACAACAAGTTGGGTCCTTATCTGTCACAGGGTTGGGATACTGGATCGTATTCGATGCTTTTGGTGTGGGATTGAGCAAAGTCGTGCCTGGATGGCTAGCATCTGCAGGAACATTAGGGGAAAAGGAGAAAGAGAAGATGCGGAGGCCTTATGGGTACGTCTTCTTTACTCTCCACTAGAAAAAACTGATTATTAATAATCTGCTGTCTATCACAGAAATGGGCGAGTAGAGACAGTGTTCATGTTCGCTCAGACTGTGTATTTGATGTTCTCGTCGGTGTATGTGTGCAAGGAGACGGTTGAGCATCTCTTGTTGAGCGCTGGGGGTGGGGAGGGTCATCACCACCATCATGGGGACGAAGAGGGTGGTCTTCCGTACGTTCATTCTTCCCTCATCTGTATATTGCTCATAATACTGACTGGACATGACAGAATTGAATACCCTATCATTATGGCTTTTATCACATTCCTTTCTCTTTTGGGTACAGCATTATTTTACGATAATCACTTAAAACTCGTCAATGGTACGTTCATAGCGATTCTTTGTTATTCCAGTGCATAATCATCGTAATGTACAGTCACGGGTAATCGGATACCTTCTTTCGGATCCATGATTCGCTCCCTATCCTCAAGTTCAAGGCAGATCCATCACGATCCACCACCAACCTCACCAATTGCGCTGGCGCTTACCAACCCCTTCGTTTCTAGTCCGTTGCTATTCTGCTTGATCATCCTCTTTGTGGCTCTCGGACTACCTGCGTACGTCTACCTCGTCGCTTCTGAGTAGCATTGAAAGCTTATCACGTGTGATATTAGTGCGCAACACCGAGCTGCTGATCTGATCCTCGCAGGATTGATCACGGTACTTACTTTCAATGTGGCATACCGTGGATCTGTCGTGTTAGGTACGGTCCTTCTACAGACTTCGCCTCCCAGAGGTCTGGCAAGTGGGAAGATGGAGGCCTTCTTGCGTGCTATGCGTGAGGTATGTCGCTCATGTTAGATTCAGACTTCAGAGTACTCACCCATGCTTAGGTCGAACGGCATCCCCAAGTACTCCATCTACCCGCCCCACACATCTGGCAACTCACTCCGAGCCCTGCATCTACTGTGTCGGCGAAGAGTAAGGGTCAAGCAGAGTCACTCGTGGTCACCATGCAGCTGCACGTGCGGGAAGATCTGGGCGACGACGACGTGCTACAGCTCACGCGCTGGGCATGGGAGAAATGTGTGGGTGCACTAGGAGAGGGCTTGAAGGATTCTAGGCAGCCAGAGGTTACTGTTGGAGTTGTACGAGGATGAATTTCGCTCAAGCTGGAAGGATGGGGTAGACGTCTATCACTAGCTTATGGCTCATTTGTGAGTTTGGATGTATATATTTGATGCTGCATTGGTTTAGTTTGACTGCAGGACCGTGACATTTAACAGTGTGGGTAATAGTCACTAAAGAATATTCTCCCGAGTGACTATGCATTACTTATGCTAGGAGATGAAATCTAGATTTAATCATTCTCTCGAGGGAGGGGTAGCTCATGACGCATCTAATTGAACACCATTCCCTCTACGAGAAAATATTTTTCCTGTTGGAGGACGAGAATGAGTCTAACCGGCGCTTTCTTTCTCCGATTTTCTACGCATCTCGCACGGTTTAATTACATATTAATGTTTGCTTGCTTGTAAACATGAGTTGAAGCATGAGCATAGAATACCTCAATTTCCTGCTCGGATGTGCTTTACTACTATAATAGTAGTACTAAGGCCCTGTCTGAATAAACCTTTAACCAATTCAACGTGATGTGCCTCAGAAACAAAAGTTTCAAACACTCTCCCAGACAATTCTTCACGATTCAAAAATTTCCGTACCTTTTTTTTTTGAGTTTACTTGAACAGTGATCGCCATTTACAGCCCGAGTGCGCCCTCCCAGGTCCCGACGACTGCCATCCTCCCACGGGATATTTTTGAGATTATGGTTAACCGTCAATTAACCCTAACCATAGTTTTTAAAATACCTTTTTCACCAACGCTGACCACGGGCGACGACGCTTTGTACTCACCAATATGCCTGCTGATAATGTGACATTGAGGACGTCGTTAGAACACCATAATGATGCATTCGAATCATTATTGAAGCTCATACCAGCCCAGTACTATCTCATAGCAGAAGACCACGATGAACAGGTTCGTCTAACCTTTTTTCTGCTCCTTTTTTTGCTCAATATATGTGCGTAGATGGCTTCTAAGTTCCAGAAGCATAGCAAGAAACAAAAAGCTCCGAAACAAGCTATAAAAGAGGCTACGAAAAGGGCCAAACGAGAAAAGGTATGGTGTGGCAATGGTTTTACAAAATCAGCAGCTGATTTGGAGCCTTACAGCTTGAACCGGCAAACAACAAGTCGATAATCGATATTCAAAACGAGGCTTCACGTAAAGCCACTACTGCTAAGGGCAAAAGAAAAGCATCTATACCTTTATCTGAGGAAGACGACGAGGAGGATGCGGAGATGGAGGTTGACGTCGACATGGACGAGGATCACACTGAAGAAGACAATAACGACGAAGGCGCTATAGTTCCAATGCCGCAATCAGGCGGTATCGAAAACCTGCGTGATAAACTCCACACACGGATGGCGCAGCTACGGCGTGGTGGTCGTTCATGGGAGGCGGGAGACAAAGACGAGCTGCTGGAGGAGCGGAGAAGACAGCGTGCGGCAATGCGAGAGAGAAGACGAAAGGAAACGAAGGAAAGGATCCGACGAGAGGAAGAGCTGAAAGGGAAGAAGGCTAAGGATCGGGCGAAGGATAAAGAGCACCAGAAGACGACGCAGGGCAATCTTACAAAGGTCCGAATTTATTTTCCTCGGTTCCTCTCATCGCTAACTTCATACTAGACGCAACTCCTGGTACCCGACCAAGTACATGGCTATCCTTCAAAACATGATGGTCCTCAAGCGTCACTAACAACCGTCGCCTTCTCTGCACTCGCTGGTTCCTCTAAGAAGGGCCAGCAGTTCAAAACCACCGCTGATCCCAAGCAAGCGCTGGAACAACTCACCGCACGCAAAGAAAAGCTCGCTGCCATGCCAGAAGAGAAACGTAAGGCGATAGAGGAGAAAGAGAAGTGGGCAAAGGCAGAGGCCAGGCTGGAGGGTGTGAAAGTGAGAGACGATGAGGGACGCCTGAAAAAGGCTATGAAGAGGAAAGAGAAGGAGAAGAGTAAAACTAAGAAGAATTGGTTAGTCCTGATTTTATTTGTTTTATTTATCTTACTCAATTTCATTTCAGGGATGAGCGAAAAGAACTGCTCTCCGCGTCCATGGCTGCTAAGCAGAAGAAGCGCACGGACAATATTGCTATGCGCAACGAGCGGAAGACAGATAAACGCAAAGGTACAGGCAAGACTGGGAAGAAATCCCGCCCTGGGTTTGAGGGCAAGTCATTTGCTAAGGGCAAGGGGAAATCGAATGCTAAGGGCAAGTAACTTGGACAATGATCCTCTACAGCGCTGGACTTCGGTCTCTATACTTCAGATGCATCTACGTGTTCGATTTCACGCGTGGCAACATGCTATATGGATACACCTAATGCATACCTTTTCATCTACCTAAATACCGCATCAGCGCCTGTTTGAGTTCCTTAAGCCTTCCTCTGTTTCGAGGTTATTGGTCTACCTTGCTACTAATGATCGCATTTTCAGAGCACTCGCACGGTGAGTTGACCTGCTACACCCTCGATCGTATGCCTGATGAACTACTCCCGCAGTGAGACAACTCTACAGTGATTCGATCAAGTAAATTAACTATAGTCGCATATGGCGTCACGACCATATCAGCATTTCTTTAGAGCTTGCCAGCGCTGGAATCTGCTTTGAACACTGCCATCAATCATGCCTACAAATGCTACTAACGAAACATTGGAAAATGAAGCTGCGGGACCATCCAATGTCAAACAAGATGGTCAGCGGCTTACTGAACGGCAGCGTAGGCGTCCTGCCATAGGAAGGGGGCGACAATCCAAATTTCGGCACTCGATGGTTTCGATGGACTTTTTTGATCCTGAAGGCGCCCGTCAGCTGTCACGGATGCTAAGTACCGTCTCACGCTCTAGGTCTGCAACCGATTCGGAAAATACACTTACCATTTCAGAGCCTTTTGACCTGGAGAACAGCTTGCGAGCATATCTCAAAAAGTCGGCTCTATATTAATTCAACGGATATGATTCTTGACAGATATTTGTCTACAGAGTTGACGAAGCAGATATTCCGAGGCGTCACTTGGGAGTATTGTTCGAGAATCTGCGCGTTGTGGGCTTGGGTGCAACGACAAGCTACCAGCCAACTCTGGGGTCGTATCTCAATCCATACACTTTGGCGAAGACACTCTATTCTCTCCTTCGCCCTCCTGTACGGGACATCGTCAGTGGTTTCTCCGGTGTCGTTTGGCCAGGAGAGATGTTACGTGAGTATCTATGTGTAGAAGATGACTGAATGCTGATTGCTATTAAGTGGTTCTGGGACGTCCAGGAGCGGGGTGTAGTACGTTTCTCAAAGTCCTTGCAAATCAGCGATCGGAGTACCATGAAATCCATGGAGACGTCCATTATGATTCCTTGATGTCCAAAGAAATTTCTAAAAACTTCCGAGGGGATGTTCAGTATTGTCCTGAAGAGGATATTCATTTTGCTCCTCTTACCGTGGACCAAACTATTCGCTTTGCCATTGAAACCCGCGCCCCCCAAAACCGCCTCCCGGGACAAAGCAGAAGTGACTATATACGTCTGCTCACAGATGTTTACTTGACCATTTTCGGTCTCAAGCATGTGCGAAACACGCCAGTAGGAAATGAAAAGATTCGTGGCGTAAGCGGTGGCGAGAAGAAACGGGTCTCGTACGTCTATGCTTGGGCTTTTCAGCATGCTCTCTTCTGAGTAACAATCATCAGGATCTGTGAAACTTTGGCGACCAGGAGTCTAATGACCTCATGGGACAAGTGAGTTGCATATTACCTTTCCACCAACCAAAGCCACATGTTTATCTGTTCATATCGCTTAGTACCACGCGTGGGTTGGATGCAAGTACCGCCCTTGAATTCGTTCGCGCTCTTCGCATCGCCACTGATCTCTCTCTTGTATCCACCATCGTTGCCATATATCAAGCCGGCGAGACGCTGTATCGTGTTTTTGACAAAGTTTGCCTGATATATGAAGGACGGCTGGTCTATTTTGGCCCTGCAAGTCATGCCAAACAATATTTCATAGACATGGGATATATCCCCGCTCCTCGGCAAACAACTGCTGACTTTCTGGTCGCCGTTACCGACCCAAATGCAAGAACGATGCGCGGAACTCAAGGACTAACACAACCAATCCCACAAACAGCAGAGGAATTTGAAGCGTATTATCGAAATTCGCCCGTGAGGTCAATGAACATCGAAGATATGGGGGCATATAGGCGAGAACGGATGTACAATGAGGAGATGGCAACAGCCTACAAGCGAAGTGTGAAGGCCGAACAATCGAAATATGCTTTCCCAAAGGTTGGCTCCTTAATTTTACCCTGTCTACCTTCCTAACAACATTGAAACAGCAATCGTATACGATCTCCATCGGTATGCAGCTGCGCATCGTCATGATTCGCAGGGTAAGAATCATGAAAGGCGATTGGACCCCCCACGCATTTCATATTGCGTACGCTGGTCTCTTGACTGTTACATGACTGCTAAATAACGTCCCATCTATATTATAGAATGTTTATATTCCAAGCCATTATCATCAGCACGACGTTCATCAAAATCCCCGAGGACACGTCGAATTATTTTTCTCGAGGTGGAGTTCTATTCTTGTACGTCCACAAATGAAACATTAGACATCCTCTGATAGAAGATTGACTATAGCTCTGTTCTGGTACCTTCTTTGTTTCAAATGTCGGAAATACCTTCACTGTTTTCTCAAAGACCCGTCATCGACCGCCAACAGAAGGCGGCTATGTATCATCCCATGGTTGACGCCCTCGCAATGACCCTAGTTGATGTACCCGTCACATTCATCACAGTTCTGCCTTTCTGTTGCATTATCTACTTCGTAGTGCGACTTCAGCAGACGGCGGGGCAGTTCTTGTAAGTCTCGACACTTAGAGGATGTCGACGGGGTCACTGATTCGTTTTCGAAGCATATTCTTCCTCTTTGTTTTCATCGTTGCAATTACGATGACAGCATTCTTTCGCGCTTTAGCTGCTGCTTTCAAGTCAGCACCACCCGCACAAGCTGTGGCTGGGGTTCTGCTTCTCGCCCTACTTTTATATACAGGATACCAGATACCCAAACCATCAATGATAGGTGCCCTCCGGTGGATATCATATATTAATGTAAGTGGCGGATCTTTTCTTGAGGTAACAATATCTTACACTGCCTATAGCCAATTCGGTATGCATTCGAGGGTGTTATGACAAACGAGTTTCATACCTTGAACGGTGTTTGTTCAAGCCTTATTCCATCTGGGCCGGGTTACAGTAGTATTTCTCTCAATCACCAGGCCTGCTCTGTTGTGGGCTCGGAGCCAGGACAGAGAACTGTGAACGGTAACAAGTATCTTGCCCTGTCCTTCTCATATTATAGGAAATATCTCTGGCGGGTGTGTAGATTTGCTCTTGGCTAATGACGTGATTTATAAACTCTGCTGTATAGGACTTCGGAATTCTCGTTGCATTCGGCGCTTTCTTCATCCTATGTCTGTTGATATTGACAGAGATCAACACAGGTCTTGCTGGCCAAACCAATGTCACGTTATTCAAACGTGGCTCTAAGCCTTCAGTTACCAGGGAAACTGCGACCCTCCACGCTAAAGATGATGAAGAAAAGTCGCAAACTACTGTGACACAGCGAACCCCTGCCGGGGTCGGAGAAGTGGAAAGAGAGAAAGGAGATCCAGACACAGGTGCTACTGTGCATGCTAAAGAAACGCATATGCCGGAGAAGATTTTTTCCTGGCAACATCTCAAATATACTGTTATTGTTGGTGGTGACCACCGTAAACTCTTGGACGATGTTTCTGGTTATGTTGTAGCTGGCAAGTTAACTGCCCTAATGGGTGAGTCAGGTGCAGGAAAGGTGAGTTATCTTATCAGTTCAATTACACGCTTGCTAACGTGTATCCTTATCTAGACTACGCTTCTCAACGTTCTAGCTGGGCGTGTGGGCACAGGTGTTGTATCTGGGGAGCGATTATTTAACGGCCGCAGTCTTCCTCCTGATTTCCAAGCGCAAACAGGATATTGTCAGCAAACAGATACACATGTGTCTACTAACACTGTCCGTGAGGCTTTACGATTCTCGGCTCGCTTGCGTCAACCGCGGAACACACCCAGAGGAGAAAAAGATGCATAGTATGTCAACCAATCATGAGATGCCACAGTTTCTAACCTCCTTCTCAGTGCCGACCAGTGTCTAAAGATGTGTGGTCTTGAAGCCTACGGAGACGCCATGGTGGGGTCTCTCGGAGTTGAATATCGGAAAAGGACAACCATTGGGGTAGAACTTGCAGCCAAAGTATTTCTCCTTTAATACTCTTCCAACGCTGCTCACGACACGTACCTAGCCGCGCCTTCTACTCTTTCTGGATGAGCCAACATCTGGGTTGGATTCTCAGAGTGCATGGGCTATTCTTGCGTTTCTTCGTAGTCTGGCCGATAATGGCCAAGCCATTCTTTGCACGTATGTCATTTTTTAGACACCTTCGTAATGATAGTTCTAACATACTCTTGCGCTCCCATTACCAGCATTCATCAGGTGTGTGAGACGCAGTATTTCGTGAATCCACCTCATGCAGTTGCCGGCAGCCATCTGCTGAACTATTTCAAGTGCGTACAATCATGCATTGCGGCAATGCGACGTCTCATTTGGATCTAGGTTTTCGATCGTCTATTGCTTCTTCAAAAGGGTGGCCAGACTGTTTACTACGGTGATTTGGGTAACACCACTTCTTCGATGATTGGGTATTTTGAAAACGCGGGCTCACGACAGTGTAAACCCGACGAGAACCCGTATGTTACTTGTTTGTTCTTCCTCCTACAAGACTGAAACAATGATTTATAGGGCGGAGTTCATGCTCGATGTCATTGGTGCCGGTGCTACAGCCGTTACGGATAAAGACTGGCGACAAGTGTGGCTGCAATCATCAAACCGGAAGGATCTTCTGAACGAGCTAGAGAAGATTCACGAAGAAGGCCGTCAGCATCCGCCAGTTGAAAGCACTCTACAATCCGAGTTCGCTGCTCCCTGGTTATATCAAACGAAGGAGCTGTTAAAGCGACAGTTCCAAAGCTCATGGCGTGACCCAATTTATCTTCTCTCCAAACTCGTATTGAATATCTTCGCCGGTTTGTTCACGGGTTTCACGTTCTTTAAAGCTAAGGATACTATCCAGGGTACTCAGAACAGGCTTTTCGTATGTGGCTTCCTCGACATTAATGACAGATGAGACTGACGATCATGTTGTAGGCTATCTTCATGGGGACATTCCTGGTACAGTTTTAATTTTGCTGGTTGTGCTATGGCAACTGACGTGTAGCAGAGTGCACCACTAGGCAATCAAATGCATGTCCCTTATATGCAGGTGAGCGGAACGATGTAAGCAGTGAGATTATCCGTTGATTAATTTCACCAGCAACGAAGTGTCTATGAAATTCGAGAGCGTTCAAGCCGCATGTACCACTGGTCTGCACTCACTACCGCGCAGCTACTCTGCGAGATACCGTGGAACATCTTAGGATCGTCGTTGTTCTTCTTATGCTGGTATTGGGCAGTGGGGTTTCCAAACTCCCGAGCTGGCTACATATATTTTATCTTCGGCGTTCTGTTCCCGCTGTATTACACCACCATTTCGTTGGCTGTTGCTTCAATAAGTCCCAGCGCAGAGATCGCTGGACTAATCTTTTCGGTACTATTCACGTTTGTCATTACATTGTGAGTGAAAACTGTTTCCTTTCTTTTCAGGCTGTACTAAGTGTCCCTCTAGTGACGGCGTCATGCAACCCTTTGCATTGCTTGGCTGGTGGAAGTGGATGTATCACCTATCGCCCTTCACTTACTTGATTGAGGGGCTCGTTGGAGAAGGTGTGTTCTGAACATCTAAAACATCTACATGCACTTGATTGTTTCTGATACATCCACCCTAGCCATTGGCCATCAGTCGATTCGTTGTACCACCAAAGAACTGGTGACGATCCAGCCGCCATCTGGACAGACATGCCACTCCTACATGTCGAAGTATATAGCCACCCGAGGCGGCTACTTAACCAACCCTACAGCGAGTAGTGACTGTTACTTCTGCTCTAGTCGAACCACAGACGAGTGGTTGAAGGGTAACTTCAATATCTCTTACCATCACCATTGGCGAGACTTCGGTTTCTTTTGCGCTTATATCGTCTTCAATGTACGTCCATCGCCCTTGTGGTTCTTGACACATTCACATTTGCAACATAGGCCTTCATGCTCTACGTTCTCACATATCTCAGAGCTAGCTTGAGTAACGGAGGGACTCTTAGCTTCATCAAGAAGCCAATCGCCTCCGCCGCCCGCCTGTTCTCTAATCAGAAGTGAATGTCCGAAAAAGTGATTATTTATGGTACAGTATCATAGTATGGCTATATAGCTGTCAGATTCCGTCCAGAGTCCATATAAAGTTCGAAATACCTAGAGTACTTTCAAGTGTATTTATCGCATATTATAAAGATCGTGTCGTGCAACAACACCATCACGAAGAGCGGTTACGTGGTCAGTTCCGCAGACGTTCTCACACGTCGGGACGATACTGCCTCATTTCTGACAGCTTGGTACATCCGTATCATCTCCTGTAGCAATAACAACCTCTCGCCATCACGTCCTGCTTGACTCTCGACCGTTTCAAGCCAAGGAAAGTAATAATCAATATGGCGAGCGAGGCGTAGAAGATCCCGCAGCTCCCAATGATCCTCCACAGTAGCAATAATAAGACTCTCAAGCCGATGCGGATCGGGAAGTTGGTTAGTGGGCATAACTGGGAGCTCATTCACGTCTAAAGGTAAACGCAGTACCTCCAGTTTTGGACATTTCTCCGCGAGGAAACTTAGAGATTTAATGGTTGGACGCGTTGCGCTGGGCGGGGCGAATGGTAGGAGGAGGGATCTGAGTTTGGGCCATGTATTAGCGAACAGGGTGATGTCTTCGTCCGATATCTCCATCGTAAACCCTTCAACGCAGAGATACTCGAGATCACGTAGCGGAAGAAGAGGACCTAACGCGTGGACGGAGAGACCTTCTTCCTCCGGGTCCATGGGATCGTGGATGAGGGCGATCCGGCGGAGAGACATCGCCCAGCGTGCGGCTACTTCTGCGAGGAATTCTTTCCGCTGGACGACAGTATCCGCTGGAGCGAGGACGAAGAGTGTGTGGAGGTGGGATGCGACGGACATTTGCGCCAGGAATGACTGTACAAAAGGTAGCGATGCAGTTATTGTAAGGTTACGGAGCCCTCGTAGACCAATCTCGTTGTCCAGCTCGTCTAGCGACTCGAGCGATATCGGACAGTTGGAGAAGTCGATAACTAGGTCTTTGAGGTGCCCTAAGTTTCCTATTTTCTTGACGAGGTTAAGATCGAGGTTCTCGCCCATCCCAGAAAGCTCTAAGGCTTGCAGCGACGGGAACTCCGCAACAAAGCTCAACGAGTCCTTGGATAGCCCATGACCACGGAGCGTGATGTCATCTAATGAGGCCCCGTCCGTCAGGAGCGTGTGCAGGAAGGTTCCAACGAGCTTATCTTCGATGTTGGTGATATCCTCAAACTTGATCGACTGCAGCGACGGTGTCAGGAAGAGGCATATCGCCGATATAAGGAAGTCGCTTTGACTAGTCGATGGGCAGTAGAGGTGCTGAAGGGCGGGAAGGAGGGGTGTATGTCGGAGCTGAGCTATTCGGAAGTAGACGTGCATTGCGATATCAAGTGCGTCCGGATCACGGGCGTATGAAAATGTCCTCACTCGACAAGCGTACCAATCAAAACGCGCCCAGTCCTTCTCGTGAATGTGTCCTCTCACGACCTATTGGACTACAACTTAGAAAAATTACGCTGGATAGAGTATGTGAAGACTCACATACGTCCCATCACTCTTCACAAATGCCGGCAGTATTCGAAATAAGGGAAACAGCGAATCCAACGACCGCCACAGCTGGTTAAGTGCTGGCTCGAGGAAAGTCTTGCAAGTGCATGCCACCCATGCTAGATACTGTGTATCAAGACTTTGGAAGATCAAAGACAGGATATCTGGGTCGCTGATGCTCTGGATTGTGAGCTTCCCAGCTGGCTGAGCGTCTACTGTGGTCGCCTCGTGCTGGGACTCGTTTAACGCGGTCACTTCTGCCATACGAAGCTGGTGGTACAATCCCGTCGTAATCTGTGCCGCATGAGAGCTGTCGTCAATCGTCAATTATTCGGAGGACAGAGGAAATAACAAGCATGGAACGGAGACTTGCCTCCAGAAGCTCTGGTTTGGGACAAAGCGCTGTTCCTCGGGATCCGGATAGCCGTGCGAACTTTCACTAAGAATGGAAGATATATCCTGGCCCTACCACCTTGCTCAAATCCTGCAATCTCCTCCAGCGTGTCGACCGACACCGCGCACACTTGGACACAAAATGCTGACTCATCTTGTCAATATCAGGTAAATCTATACGCAGGGTCTTTATCGGATTGATGAAAGCTGACAGATATCCAGTCATACCACCTTTATTTGGCGAAAAAGCTGTAGAAGAACCTCAGAACGTGTTACTTGAATCACATCGCAATGATGTGTGTTGATCCATGAGCGTCAACCCACACTAAATCCGGAGCAGTGAACCATTGGACCCACAAAAGCTACAAGCCCAGAGGTCCCCATACTAGGGACATGGTTCCTAACCGAAGTACCTATCTTTGGACGTTTGTCCGTGGATTATACTCGTCCATCGATTGAGATGGGCGCCAGTTTAACTGCCCATTATTCGACTAAACGATGTCCATTGTTCTCCCAAAATGCTCAGGATCCTCGTTCTTGTGTCCTTTCTACGATGCCAGGAGCCATATATCGCGGACGTCCACTTTCCCTCAGAGTGATAGCCTCCGCCATCCAGATCCAATCGGCGCAGATGCTTTTGCCTTCAATTTTGAAGACATAAATAGTTCAAAGAGTAAAAACGATGGTATGGATGGTTAAATATTTGATCTTCTCGAGATTAACCGCAATTATGTACAGTTTCTTCGATTTTTGATTCATCCAGAGTAATACTTTCGAACTGCCAGGGCCGCCCATTAAGGTGCAATTCAACATGGCCAGTTTCCCAATCCACACCTCTTTTCAGCCAGGATATTATATTGGGTAGCTTGAAAAGGAAAACTACGCAGTATGATTCAACCTCTATTAAACATGCCTGGAAAGCCCGGAAGAGAGCGAGATATCGGCAAGCGCTTCCATCAGGCTCTTCAGGTATGATGCCCTTCAATATATTTGTGGCATGATACTAATATGAATTATCCCTTGTCCCAGAAAATGTTGAGATGGGAAATTGCACCACTGTATCCTCGCAGCGTTCTAAGGCGTGGATTAGACGGTTTTCATTCGATATCGATTCGGACTCTACAACAGGTACGGGAGCATATTTGCAGACTTTGTAAAAACCTAAGAGAATTTTTAGTGGACATTCGAGTCAGACTTCTGGAGTTATTAATGAGATGGTGCACGGTTAACTCGCAGACGGAATATCGAAATGTGGTATTGAGGAATGATATATGGGATCCTCTGTTCCAGATGTTAAATGTGGATTCACTCGATTTCTTTTCACCATTCATGGTTCAAGCCGAAAAAGCTCCAAGACAGCGCAATCCAACAACATCTCCATTACTCGGTATTCAACTTCCTTCAAGTTCGACGTTGAACCGATTCTTCCTCAATGCTCTCACCAACGTATTTCGATTGCAAGACTCCTCCAACATGCTCGAACACCCGCTGTCGAGGGAGTTCAACACCCAACGGCCCTCCAGAATTACGAACCTCGTAGAGTTTTGCTCGTTCTCTATGTTAGAGATGTTTGACTCATCAACGTCAACAAACGTGTTCTCTTTGAAGCCGCCTACGAGTTTTACTCTCGCCGAGCCCTTATGGCTTACCATGCCACAGATAGAATTCAAGAAGAACCTTGCTCTTTATCGTGAAATGGAGAGTACGCTTCGTAGTAGACTCTCAGATTCTGAAAG
Source organism: Crucibulum laeve (assembly GCA_004379715.1). NCBI lineage: Eukaryota > Fungi > Basidiomycota > Agaricomycetes > Agaricales > Nidulariaceae > Crucibulum > Crucibulum laeve. The sequence continues at coordinate 19,718 of ML213726.1, forward strand.
CCTGCTTTACGATACGAATTATGCTGAAGAGTATGCTGAAGAGATATACGAATACATGGCTCAGCTTTCAGTAAGTCGGACATTTGATAACCTGGTTTCTTCGTCTAATGGGTGATTGTATCTATAGGAAGAATTCAAACCAGATCCGCACTACATTCTTCATCAAAAATCGTTGAGATGGGGAGACCGTCGAGAGCTCATAGACTGGATGATAGACATTGACTGGCGCATCAACACCAACAAACAACCCGAAACGATCTGGCTTGCCGTCAACCTCGTCGACCGTTTCCTTTCCGTTAATTGGAACATCAGCGAAGACAAACTCGACCTCATCGGGCTCTCTGCTCTCCTAGTGGCGTCGAAATTTCAAGAGTTAATTCCTCCTAGTGTATCCCTTCTTGCCCACATGGCAGATTGGGAATTCTCATCATCTCAGATAAAACACGCAGAAAGGAAGTTGCTGGATAAACTTGACTTCAGGATATCGCCCTACTCGTCTCCCCATAGTTGGATGACGCGTATATGGAAAGCAGCGACTGTGAAGGAAGAGAGGGAGGTCGCTTTGAGTATGTTCTTGATCGAATTTTCTTTGCTGGACCATAGGTTCTTGCCCATGATGCCGGCGAAGATAGCTGCTGTAGGCATATATACCGCGAGAATGATGCTGAATTGCTTTTGGGTAAGCGACATAGCCACTCATAATCTCGAATATATTAACCTATACATTTACTTACAGGATCAGTCATTTGTAGAATACTCCGGCTTTACCAGCGAAGAACTGTCACTTGGATATCGAATGCTCATTGAACAGCTGCGGGACTCGGACACTCCGTGCCTGGACGTATATGCCAAGTATGCAGACGAAGCTCATTTGGGGGCCTCGAGATTTGCATACAATTGGGGAAATTCCCAGTCAGTAGAAGAAATAAGTGCCGCTGAACGGATAGAATATGTGGAAGAAGAAGCGAGCTCAGGCGGGAGGGAGAAGGCGGGTGGCGATTCGGGTTTAGAATCAGAGTGAAGTGATATCGATTTTTCATCTTTATGTTTTTTGACATGCTTTGATACCTGATTTTTTCCGCTGTTTTGTAATTGCTTTGTTCCCTACTTGTTTTGCTATGCATGCTTTGTATACTACGCGCAATGTTTTGTTGTTCCTATCATCAGTCTAAATATAAAGCAGAATCTAAAAATAGATACGAGTCCTGTCAACTCACTGAACAAAATATGTAGCTTTTCACGCTTGCCTTATGGATTCTTGAAATAATTACGCACTCCATTTAATTTATAGTTTCCAATTTCAACAGCTCCATAACAGTAATATACGTAAATGCTCACAGCAATGGTACATTGCATAGCCTCGATAAGTTTGGTTGGTGAAATTCCTTTTCAATCCTTGATAAGGGTTCGAATGTATACGCATCGATGAGCTGGAAATTCCACTAATATTCAGATACAGCAAGCGAAAACCCCGTACTCGTAAATGTTATGCTATGATCCTCGGCAAATACTTTCCTTTCCGCCATCAACTCCCTCCTCAACTTCTTCGCTTCTTGCATACTGATCGGGAACTCATCAATAGCATCAAAAACGAGCTGTTGAACCTCTGCCGGTAGCTGCTTCTGTGCCAGGGCTGGCCCAACAGCCTCCATCCACCATTCTTTCTGCTGGCATGGAACATGTGCCGTAGAAATTGTCTGGATAAGTGGGTCGACCAAGAACAGCGCAATAACCTTTTGGTGGCCTGGTTTCGTTGGATCCACGAGTTTGAATGGCCGGACTTGGTGTTGCAGGATATTAGGGAATGTGATGAGACGGCCTTCTCTTGTATCGATGCCCCCGACTTGCTGGATTGCAGAGTCTTCACTCGAGCAACCGAAGACGGCATCAAGCCAATCGTGCACGTCCTCAGGATAGCTGATATGGGTCGTATCGGGATCACTCTGCTGACGGAAAGCAAGAGTAGTGGGTGTAATGTTCTCGTTGTCGTAGTAGTAGAGTGCGGTAGAGCAGATGTGCTCGTTCTACGAGAAGTATCAGATATAGTAAAGAATCGCATTAGATAACCTCTACTCACCAGCTGCCCTTCCACATGCCACGTATCGCCTTTATACTCCGGCTTCTCGGGCGTTAGGTGGATATTGGCAAGCTTGACAATGATCTGCAGACCACGTTCCCGACAATGCCTGCGCAAATCAATAGAGTACTTCGGAGTCAACTCATCCATTCCATAGCACTGCGAAGCGGACATTGCAAACGGTGGTTTGTATAAACCTTCTGGCTCGGGCTGAACAACTCTTCGCGTATCACTAATCCACTCTCTCCTCCGCTCGTAAAACGTGTCATCATCTTCGCCGTCTTCCTGCTGCGGCCCTTCCGATTCGTCTGCTGCTTCGGGATCAGGGTCGTATTCGACTTCTTCGTAGCAGATGCGTTGCATGACGGTTTGTGGGGCTTTGAGAGTGTTGAGGGTAAGATTCCAGAGCGGGATTGCACGCGCGATGATCTTCTCGATGATGTAGTAGAGATGCTTGTGGTGTCGAGGGTGAAGATTGTTGATGTAGCTTGTGATCCTGACACAGCAGACGTCAGAACATTGATGAAGGATACTGAAGACGGAATACATACTTGACGGAATCCCCCTCTCCAGATATATCAACTTGACAAGGCAGCCACTGGAATTTCCGACTATAAGGGTATTTCCGCCATTTTGTGCCCCCAATCGCCCAGTTAGCCTCGAAAACACCATCGTCCGGCTCTTCGTGCTCGGCTAACTCACACTCTTCTTTTTCGTTCACTTCATCTGCTGGTGACCAGGTAGCCTCTGTATATATAATCCGCGATACTGGGATGGTTTCTCCCTCTCCACACCGCTCGATACAGTCGTCCAGGGACGTTACACCCTCTTTGAGACCCCTGCTCCGTCCGTAGACTAGTGGAAACAACGAAGGATGTACAAGATTGAGGACTTTCTCGCCAGAGCCAGGATGCCAATCCTTCTCTCTGTCAGGAACGTTCTCGAGAGGAGCCACGGCAGCTTTTAGAGCCTCTTGAAGAGAGGAGGGGATGATGGTGTCGGATTTGACAACGTCACCGTTGTATACGGTGACAAGGCCTCCGGATGATTGGAAGAACTTCGCTTTATATTGGAGTTCGGCAATACACCAATTAACCATAGCGGGCGTTATGTCGAGGCTTTCCGTAGAGAGGGCTTCTGCCTTCCATTTCTCTATGATAGCCTCATTGAAGACCTTGAAAAGTAAGGAAATGTTAGACTAGAGACCAGTCTTCTGGTATCTAAAGCTCATACCTTCTTATCCCATTCTGGCTTGTCCGTGAGTTGGTTCATAAGACGCAACATAGTGAACTCGCGTAGGGTTGTGAGGGGTAACCTACACGAGCTTCAGCATGCTGTTGCATTGTCGCGCCATAAACAAAGCTAGGACCCACGCATTCCTTCCTCCACGCAAAATATCCGATGCAATGAGCACGTTCGGGAATAAGCTTAAGCGACTGTTTCCGTACTGGTCGTTGAATAGTGGGGCATAGTTGACTGGAAGTCCAAAACCTGGAAGATATGGAGGATAGGCTTTCCCCTGGTGGCCTGGGGGTGGATGCTGAGGCATTGGCGAGTATAGAAGAAGTATAATTTCTGTACTCAAGGGTCGACAGATTCTTTTAAGAACCCGATCCTTTGTGTCAATTTGTTTTACGCTCAACAGTGATGGACCCAGTCAGAGCTCTCCGCTCGCACCCACACTTCAGGGTCATACTAGGCCATTCTGTTGCTTGTGGCTGGAGTTCCTAAGAAAGGCGGGTCAACTAGGAGAGTTGCTCACGCTTTTGTACCTGTTCAGCCTTCATGACCTGTATTCAATTCCAAATGATTCCAAGCGCTGCAGAAACCAGCGAATATGTTTGGTTATATCCTTGAATTCAAGCATCATCTCAGGTTCATTATAGCATTTCTGTGGCTGTGCTACCGTGATGGGAGATCGCCGACTCACCGGCAACTTTCACTCTTCGCTCTCACTGACCCGTTCAGCTCATAACTGCTTAATATAACGAATAACAATGTCCTTCAAGGTACCCAGGAAGTCCATATTGTCTAAAGAACAACTAGAATACTTCCAAAGGTCGAAGACACACCAGGACATCGTCTCATACATTGAAGTCTTGAATAACGCGGTTGTTGGAGTCAAATTGACGGATGAATGCTCAGAGTCAGCGGTATGAATTCAAAGCTCAGCTTATGGATGTATCTTAAAGTTTGACCAGGGAATAACCGCGATTCTAGATGTGCTGTCTCGTGTAGAGCAGATCGCAAAAGATACGCCTCCTGTTGAGAATTCTGCATCAAGATTTGGGAATCCAGCTTTCAGGACGTTTTATGATAAAGTCGGCGAGGTACGTTTGCATATCTCCTTCAAATTTCGTCTGTTGACTTACTTAGATTATAGCTATCGCCCTCGCTACACGAGAAGCTTCCAAATTTGCCAGGTGAAAGCATCCCGGAAGTATCGGTGTATTTCAATGAGGCATGGGGGAATCGCACACGAATCGACTACGGAAGCGGGATGGAGCTCAACTTTTTGTGTTGGTTGTACGTCTTGGTCGTCATAGACAACATTCAATAACTCATAAGACATCAGACTTTGCCTCGAACGACTCGGTGTGGTGCAGGAGAGCGACCATAAAGCGCTCGTTATCAAGGTCTTTTGGAAGTAGGCGCGGTCAACTCGCATTTTCGGGCATGCTCTTACATCTCTCGCAGGTATATACAAACCATGCGCATTCTCCAGTCCTCATACTGGCTAGAGCCAGCCGGATCACATGGTGTGTGGGGATTGGACGATTACCACTTCCTACCGTTCTTGTTCGGGTCTGCGCAACTCAAAGGTGAATGTGCACTTATTCAACTAAAGACCGTCTCCAATCACCCACTGCAGGCCATAAATACATCAGACCCAAGGCAATCCACGACGCAGAGATTGTTGAGGAGTATTCACATCATTACATGTACTTTGCCTGCATCTGGTTTATCAACTCCGTGAGTGTTCTCTTCTTCTGGAGCCCCTTTCTGTGCTGCTCTTTGTGTCTCAGTACGTCGATATGTCATCTGCGTGTCTTGCTGAAGCTTATCTTTGACAGATTGAATAGATCCATTGAATTGCAACTAACTATTCGCTTGAAGATTAAAACCGCCTCCTTACGATGGCACTCTCCGATGCTCGACGACATCTCAGCAGTATGTCTTCTTCATTCTCAATTTATATCTCCACCTGACCCTTCGCAGGTGAAAACATGGGACAAAGTCAACTCCGGCATGCTCAAGATGTACCTCGCAGAAGTTCTCGGAAAGCTTCCTGTGGTACAGCACTTCCTCTTTGGCTCCATACTCTCCTACGACGGCCCAGAGGTCCCGCAGCCCGACGCTGACATGGACGACGCGCATCGTGGGCATGCTCATGCGGGCTCTGACCTTGGGGGCGCAGGTCAACGAGAGGTAGGTTGGGGAGACTGTTGTGGTATACCAGTACCGTCTGTGTTTGCTGCAGCGCAGGCGGAGAATAAACAACCGGGACAGAGGCTAGCTGGGCCAGGGATCAGACCTGTTCCTTTCGATTAGATCAACACACACAACTCTGCCCTCTTTGTATCTGTTCTGAATGGTATATGATGTATTTATGCTTAGATTTAGGATACTCAATCAAAATTGTAGTAATTTCGTTATCAAGTTTCAAGAATAGAGGAAAGAGCAGCACAACATAACCACACATGGAGTCATTACTACGAATAGATATGTGTCTGGTAATAGCAGGTATGTATCCGCAGCAATGGATTCCAGCGAATTGGAAACGCGATGGGGTTCTAGCAAGAGAAAGACCCAAAGTATTAGCTCCCATGCCAGTGCTCCAGTTGCTTCATCTCGAGTCAAAGTACTGGCGCGAATATTGCAGCAATGTTCCTCTGCATAACGACGAGAACCTTGATACTTTGACGTGCATTGAAGGAATACCCAAGCCCGAGATCCTGGACAGTAGGTGAAGTTTGCCTTGTAGAAGATTTCAAATGCAGAAACCTAATAAGATCCGACCCTCAGCTTACGCTTTGTGCCTACTGAGACCATGGCCTTGTACTATGATCTCCATTCAGTTATCGACGTCACGCGCCTACAATCAGAGACTAGAAAGCGCATCATATGGAGGAAATGGGCTTGCAAGAAGGAAATATGATATTTCCGAGGGTACAGCATGTACAGATCGCCATCGGCTATCGAGGCACGCCAAAGGGTGGTGTTAGGCGTCGGTGTGTGATGGGTGGGCTCGACATACTATATTCAGAATATTTCAGATTCAGGCCTTATCTGATGGAAAAGAGGTATACTTACTAGGATCGATTCAAGGAACTGTGGCATAGATTGCATAGAAGTGATGCGACGGGGAAATAAAATAAATACATGCACGTCTATCATCACCGTGATCATAGGACACCTTATCATCTTCAGTATCGTACACAAAGAAAGCCGGCTCCTGTTCCGACTTATACAGACAGATCAGCAGCATTTGGAGGAGCACCAGGCTCCGCGAATCTTTCAGGCGACGCAATGCGCATCTGAATGAGAACACGCCATAAGAGAGTGCTGAACCAGGTATACGACTTCGTTGTCTTCTGCTCTTTATCAACCAAAGTCGGAGAAGTGCTCAAGGAGGAGGTAGTACGATGAAGTGTGGGTGACATGAGCACAACTGTGTGGTCTATTTGTTTTTGAAAATGAAAGAAGACGCTGAAAGAGAAACGAAACTTACCATTAGCTTGGTCAGTGATGTCTGAGCTCTCTCGCTCAGTCTCGTCAGCTGCAGCGACGGTTAATGTGATGGTGTGATCCAAAATCTGGGTAATTGAATCCCCTCCATCTGTTGAGATTCGACCTGAGTCCTTAGTAAACAAGTAATGGCATCATGAACATACCAGGGCTTTGCGTAATTGATGCATCCAAATCCTCGCTGGAGAGTGCCATTGTAGGTGGTTGATAGTCACCTCTTCGGCGACGTCTCTGCTCCTCTGATGTGGTCTATTGAACATGAAAATATGTCAGTCGCACCGTTGTAGTGAAATGCTGGCTAGTATACGAACTACAATGGATGCCCTCAATTTCTTCGCATCGTCAGTCTTCTTCACAATATTCCTGGATAAACCTCGTAGCACGGCCATACATTCAGAGAAGGGGGTTGTCTCTCTATATGTCTCCTCCCGAAGCTCGGCTCTTGACTCTTCGAGACTAATAATAGTTCGTCAGAAATCATGTAAGAGCTAAAAGTATAACGGAACACATACTTTTTGAGCAATGTTTTCAGTCTCGTCAAATCTTGTGGATTTGTGGGAAGGAGACCTTCTGCTTCGGCTTGAGAGTATATGCTCTTGGTCTCATTCAGAAGTTCGTCCAGCTCCTTGAATTTAACGGAGGGAAGACATGCACGGTAGTAAAGTATTGCTGAAAGAAAGGCGCTGAGAAGGGCAAGCCCTGCGACAAAGTTGTTCAAGTTATCTGTCGGGGAGTTGGAATCAGACATCGCCGCTAAGTATTTTGACATCAGTTCCAACAAATACTAGTGCGCACTGGAAGTTCACCTGAATACCGTGGATGGTTGCCCACAGACTACCTAGCAGTGGGTAAAGGGAGTGATTAAAGCGCTGATTCACATCCTAAGTTGAATGCTTGTATAATGAGTGCGAATAATAGTTGGCGGTGCGTTGTGGGCGCTCGTCCTCGTGGTATCCTCATGCTCATCTTGATAATTCCATGCGAAGTTGAACGTGGTTGACGCGTTCTCTCGGACAGGCGACTCGCCTATCAGGCCACTGTGTTTGAACTCCGCATGAGGCAAACAAGTAGATCTAAACGATATCGCGCGATCATTTCAACTTGAACTCAAGCGAACGTAATCATTTATGTCTGAATGCCATCTCTATATCTTACTGCATCGACTTCAGAGGCTCCAGATCTTAATCATTGCTCATTACCTGCTGGTCCGCTAGATTTAAAGCCATCCCAATCAACTACTCTATTCCCCACAGAACTTAATGACGACGAAAAGTTTTGGAGTGCAAGATACTTTTTTCTCTTGGATCGTTGCTTGGAACTCCGTCCACGGTATAGGCCAGGTTGGACCGCATCATGGCTGGGTACGAACAAGAATCCGTCATATTGTGAAGATTCTATACAGCTTATGGTTCGTACCATTTCCTAGAATTATTGCAAGTGTTGAAATTATTTCCATAAGCTGCACATGGTCTTGGATGCTCGAAGAAAAACTGACGGAAAAGTTGTTTGTCTCAAGATGCTTAAAAGAAAAACGGAAGAGGCAGAAATAGCTCAATATCTGTACTCCAAGCGACTTAAAAATGATCCCCGCAACCACTGTGTACCTATTTATGATCATTTCTGGGATCCGATATCGCCAGAGATGCACTATCTTGTTATGCCTGTTCTTCGCCCATTTGATGATCCAGAGTTTGGGGCTGTGGGAGAAGTGACGGATTTCGTGAGTCAGGTTCTTGAGGTATGTTCGTCGCTTCAAGTATGCTCAGTGTCCTAATCTTCTCGAAGGGAATGACGTTTATTCACAGCCACCTAGTGGCACATGAGTCAGTTAATTTTCAGTTGTCCGTTTTTTATACTAACAATACAACTAACTCAAGGGATTTAACAACACAAAATATCATGATGGACGCAAGGCCATTGTATCCACAAGGGTGGCATTTTGTTGACAGTAATTATTCCCCAGACGGGATCCACCGTTTAACGCCACTTGCTCGGATCGATAATCCAGTACGCTACTACATCATCGACTACGATTGTTCAGTGCGTTTAAAACCCGGACAACCTCATCTAATACATGGAGACGGTGGGCGAGATCCGGATGTTCCAGAGCTGATGGAACTTCACCCATTCGACCCGTTTAAAGTCGATGTGTTTACGGTTGGAAATATGCTTTTCAAAGAGTTTTATAGAGTACGTGTTCAACTAACCACCTTGGCGTCATTTTTGGTTAAATATTTATTCTAGAAATACCTCGGCCTTGACTTTCTCAGCGTTCTCATCAATAACATGATGGCTGAAAATCCGGAACATCGCCCAACGGCTGAAATGGCGTTGGCGCAATGGAATAAAATCAAAGCAATTATTAAACCCAGTACAGCACGCAATCGCCTTCGCAAACCAGACGAATCGATGGGCGAGAGGGTGGTGCTTGATACAGTCGCTATTGCACGACAAGGACTTCACGGACTTCGGGCTCTATTTCGTGATGACGTGAGTACACACTGCCCATACAACATGCCAAACAAATATTAAATCTTCGTCGCAGCCCACAGCTTGGTAGCATCCACGCGCTACAACACGCTTCATCGTCGTTTGTTATTCACGCTTTCCTGCTTTGCTTTCAGTGACCC